>RXPK01005117.1:0-73942 GCA_004143645.1 Protaetia brevitarsis | reverse complement strand
GATCATTTAAATCAACCGATTGCAATTACCACACAAAAAGATTCTACATCAGAAACAAACGTTGAAGTGGGTGGAATCTCTTGCAAAATAATTTACCACACAATTTTAATCAAATTAAGTTACCCACAATTGTGTTGCCAAAATTCAAAGGCAATTATAATAATTGGTTGGAATTCAGAGACACTTTTCAATCATTAATACACAATAATAATCGTATTAACAACATTCAAAAATTTCATTATTTAAGAGCTTCTTTAGAACAAAACGCCTTGAAAATCATACAATCATTAGAATTTACAGATGAAAATTATGAAAAAGCATGGGAATTACTATGTAAACGCTATAATAAAACCCAATTACTAGTGCACAGCCATATAAAGGCTATTTTTGAATTAGAGGTAATAACTCGCGAAAACGCGGCAAGTTTAAGAACGATTATTGACTCAGAGTCAGAACATTTATACGCATTAAACACATTAAAACAACCTACTGAACACTGGGACCAAATTCTGATTTACACAATTACAAATAAATTGGACAGGACAACCCTTCGCGAATGGGATCATTTTAAAAGTACGGAAGACTTTCCTAATTTTAAGGATTTTTTGGACTTTTAGCAAATCGTGCTGATTGCTCTAGAAACCTTTGAAACCAATCACAGCAAAAATTCCCAAACTAAAGACACACGTTTCAACAATAATGTAAAACGAACAGCCATGGCAACTTCCACGTCGATAAAATGCAACTACTGCAAGAAAGCACACTCAATTTATCATTGTCAAGAATTTTTAAATTTATCTGTTAACGATCGAATTGAAAAAATCACATCACTAAATTTGTACAAAAATTGTTTGTGCACTGGGCATTATGCTACGAATTGCCGTTCCGGGGTTTGTAGAAAATGCAAATTAAAGCATAATACACTATTACATGCAGACAAGCAACAAACACCTGTAACTTGCGAACCCAGTAATCCTGCACCTCAAGTATCGCTCTCGGCATACAGCCTAGACAAATGTGTTTTATTACCTACTGCATTAATTCAGGTTGCAAATTCATCAAGCAAGGAAACATGTGTATCAAGGGCGCTACTTGATAGCGGTTCACAAATCAATTTCATATCGTTAAAGCTTTGCAAACAATTAAATTTAAAACAAATACCCGTAGATATAGCAGTAGTAGGTGTCAATAAAATGAGTTCAAATCTTAAAACAAAATGTAACATTACCATTTCAAGTTTATATAATAATTCAAAATACTCTATTACTTGTTACATATTGCCGATAGATAACTGACGAGTTACCCAGTGATTCAATCAATATCAATTCGTGGAATATACCGAATCATACAACATTAGCAGATCCTAAATTTAATATATCGGGGGAGATAGAATTACTTTTAGGAGCAGAACTATTTTGGCAAACAATTTACAAGCAAACGTTTAAATTAGGTAGAGGCCTTCCGACGTTGCGCCATACTGCCTTTGGGTGGATCGTATGCGGTTCATTAAATCAACCAAGTCAAACAGCAATTAATTTGCAATCTCACGAGGTCAGATCATGCGGATCTCGACTTAAAGAATTTTTGGGAATTAGAAGAGGTAAATGTGACAAAAGCAAAGACTCCGGACGATGAATTTTGTGAGCAACATTTTACTACCAATGTAACACGTGCTGACGATGGTAGGTTTATGGTCCGATTACCATTACCGATTAAGGAAACACTCACCCAAACTTTTAGATAACTCACAGGAACAAGCACTTAAACGATTGATTAAGGTAGAGAACAAATTAGTTAATTCTCCGAAACTAAGATCAGAATACACAGAATTCATGCAGGAATATATTGATCTAGGTCATATGTCCTTAGTTACGAAGGATGATGACATATCACCTTCATATTTAGCTACCACATCATTCGGTAGTGAAACATGATAGCCTCACACAAAACTGCGTGTTGGTATTTATGTTCGGCGCCATCTGATACTGGATGGTCACTGAATGACATTCAACACATAGGCCCTACTAGTATCAACGATATTTTCGAAATTTTGCTGCGCGTTAGACAACATCGCTTTCTAGTTATGGCTGACATAGCTAAAAGGTATCGACAAATTTGGGTACATCCAGATGACCGACAACTTCAGGAATATTTTGGAGAAGCGATGACCATGAACACACCACAGATATACAATCTCAACACGGTGACTTATGGGACGAGTTCAGCACCTTATTTGGCTATTAGGTGTTTACGTCAAGCAGCCTATGAAAATCAACAAGAGTTTCCCAAGGCAGCAAATGTTATTCTACGTGAATTTTATGTCGATGACATGACTACAGGGTTTAGCTCGGAAGAAGAAGCTGTGGAAACATGTCAACAAGTCTCAGACATTCTAAGCAAATATAATTTTTTACTGAGGAAATGGCATTTGAACAGTGCATATATCACAAATCATTTGACTCACGAGGGTGAACTCAACAATATGTTCAGATCTTGAATTGCTAAGTGAAATACAAGTACCTCGTTTTGCACTTTCACCAGAAGCTACTTCAATAGAATTAATTGGATTTTGTGATGCATCAAAGAATGCATATGGGTGTTGTATCTATATCCGTAGCGTTGGTGAAGGCAATAATAATATAAGCTCTCATCTGTTATGTTCTAAAACAAAAGTTGCACCTTTAAAATTACTTACCATTCCGCGATTGGAATTGTGCAGCGCAATACTATTAGCTGAGCTTATGCAAAGGGTATCGAACCTTTTACCATCAATTAGTAGAAAATTAGGTTTTCTAGAGATTGAAGAGTTACAAAGTGCCAACATTGTACTCATCAAATGGGCTCAAGAAGTGAGTTTTGCACGTGAATTGACAGCTTTTAAAACAGGTTCAAATTTAAATTTAAAGGGTAATTTATTATCACTTTCACCATTTATAGATAAGGATGGCCTTTTAAGGTAGGGTGTAGATTGAGAAATTCAGGAATTCTTATGACACTAATCATCCGATTCTATTAAGTGGCAAACATCATCTTGTCAAACTAATAATGGAAGAGGAACATAAACGACTATTACACATTGGTCCTCAGCAATTACTCAGTCACATTCGTTAGCAATTTTGGCCCACATCTGGGCTACAAGTGGCAAAACGCGTAGTTAGAAAATGCGTAACATATTTTAAATTCAAACCCCGGACTCAGTTTCCAATAATGGGCGATTTACCAGGCCAACGTGTAACTTCCAGTTATCCTTTTACAATACAGGGTTGACTTTGCAGGTCCTTTTCTCTTACGCGATCGCAAAGGGCGTGGCTCAAATTATCTAAAATTTGGATATTTTGTTTATCTGTCTTGCTACAAAGGCGATTCATATTGAATTAGTGACAGGGTTATCAACAGATGCTTTCATGACATGTTTTCGCAAATTTGTAGTTCGAAAGGGTTAAACCCTCAAAATTATTTCTGACAATGAACAAACTTCATTGGCGCTTGCAATCAGTTAGGGAATTTTATAAACGTTTTCAATCAGATATTGCTCCTGCATGCGCTAACGAAGGTGTGCAATGGAATTTTATTCCACCGCAAGCACCGCATTTCGGTGGTCTTTGGGAAGCGGGTATAAAGAGTATTAAGCGTCACCTACTTAAGGTTATTAGTAATGTACATTTAACTTATGAAGAATTCTAAACTGTTCTCACACAAATTGAAGCTACCTTAAATTCCAGACCCTTGTCTCCTCTATCGACTGATCAAACGGACCTATCCCCACTCACCCCCGCACATTTCCTTATTAGAAGAGCTCTTGTCAGTTTGCTTGAACCTCAAGTGACGACCACACCTATGAATAGGTTAACAAGATTTCAACTCCTACAATAACTTTATGTGTTTTTGGTCAAGATGGTTAAAAGAGTATCTCCATCACTTGCAACTACGCACAAAATGGAAGCTGTCCTCACCAATGAAGCCAATTGGCACATTAGTGTTAATAAAATGAGACCATTTGCCTCCGTGTCACTGGCGCCTAGGAAGAATAGTGGAGCTTCATCCGGGTAACGATTAGAATAACAAGAGTGGTGACAGTTAAAACAGCAGGTGGTACCTTGAAACGTCCAGTTACCAAGATCTGTCCCCTCCCAATAGAAGACGACCCGACAGAGGAACAGTGTTGAAAAACATTTGTGTTATTCAGATTTCGTGCGCACTTGAATATTAGTTACCTGCATAATTGTTTGGCGCTTGTTAGGCCAGTATTATGTTTATTTTTGTGTTGTATCGTATCTTGATTTGAGTTGAACATCACATTTTAAATGCTTGTTCAACGGGGGGAGTATGTTTAGAGATGTTATAATTAAAAAGGGTGGTAAACCTGTTTGACTAGTTCCAAAAAAAAGAGGAGGGAAATTATTATTAACAATCGAACCATTGTACTGATTGTATTGCTATTGTTTAATATAATAAATTCGATTGAATACAAAAAAGCCGATTGTACTTTTACAAAACAAAACAATGGCCAAAACTAAAATCAGCTGGTTTTTAAAATCCTTATAGACATGTTTGAACGAAATATTTACAAAATATACTTCTATACTCTAAAAAATGCGTGAACATTATAAGTATTCGAATTGTCCGCCGTTCTGTTGTAAACATAATCGACGCGTTTTCTTACATTCTGAACTAAGTTCACAACTTGAATTGGGAGGATGCTTAAATGCAAGATTTTAAATTCTTCCATAAAAGAAAAATCCAATGGTGTTAGATCTGGCGTCCTTGCGGCCAATGTATCGGTTCCTGATTTCCAATCTAATTGTTACCGAATTGAAAGTGTGCTCCGTTATGCTGGAAGTGATCTATGAGAGGTTCAATGAATGAATTGTTGCAAAATAATCAAATAGCTTCGGAGTTCCGAATTTCCGAAGAATTCCGTTGTATATGTAGGGTCCAATTATCCTGCCACGGAAAATTCCTACCACAATTGAAACTATATCGTCCTTGGTTTCTCATTTCAACAGTAACATGAGGATTTGCACGCGACCAAGTATAGAATTATATCTGTTAAAAATTCCCGCACTGCTTACGTTACATTCATCCGTCGCCCGTACACAGTTTAGAAGCAAAATTATGATTTTCTTCACACTTCCAATAACCAATGATAATATGCCATACGACGCTCCAAAATCCGCCGTAAAAAGATAATGCACTTCCTTGTCAAGTCAAAATATTTTTAAACCCTTTAAATAAAATATCACGTTGTGTTATATCATACTGAAAGTAATTTTATATGCTTTCCAATAATATAAAAATATATAGTGTTCCATATAAAAGAAAAGTTTATAGAATAGATAGTATCTTAAAAAAATACAAGTTTAAAGAAAACAAAAATAGAACATAGAGTTCTGTGTGAAAAAGCGCTCTAATAAAGTTTTTATATGAATCAAGTATTTTCACAAATAAAAAAGTTGCAAGGGCTTTTAGGAGGTGCATATTTTATGAAAACGGTTTGTATATCTTATATTAAGGAAGATATAAAAATACGAATTTTACTAACCGACTTCTCTTTAAAATGGAGCTCCAGAAGCATAGGTCAGATTCTTCTAATTCCTTTAGAAATATAAGTTTCTTATTAAAGGTATCGAATTTGGCTCACTCTGTATGTACATAAATAGAACCGTACTTTTTTGGATGTCACAATAAATATAAATTTATTTATTTGAATACAAGCTAATGAAGAGACTAAAGTCAGTCTCGTAATCTCAAAAAATTTAAGAAAAGCTAGAAAAAGTTTTTGAGAATGTGAGAGGTGGAAGTCTTTCTATTATTTTTTATTTAATACGATCATCTCACACTTGTCTTGGATGATCTAAATTTATTTACCTTGCAAAGGTGTCAAGGATACCAAAAACCCAACACCTATTATAGCTGGAATACCAATTTGCGTGTACATAACGTACGTCTAGCTATACTTGTATAACTGCAAATCCATGCCTCATTAATGGAACTTGTATCATACTTTCAAAAGCAACGTCTTTAGTTATCATTGTTACAATTTTCCATTCGAAATTTCAATTAAAACAAACTATTAAAGTTTCAACGACTTCCTATAAATTAGAGAACATAGTCCAATTCGGATCCTTTGAGCCGTCTCCATCATTCGTAAGTAATAAGTGTGATTAAAGAGAGGCTGAAGTAACAGTATCGTAGCAATAACACTGGCATATTTATAAGCATCTTCATAGTTACAGTTGAACCAAGACTAAAGTAGGAGACCAATTTTCCGACGGCAAGTGGCTTACATACCCTATAATAAACCACCAAAGTGCAAAATTGTGGATATAGATTACCAGAATAATATTAAAGTAATTACTTACATGTATATAACTCTTACTACATCTTTGCGAGACCCCAGCCAAAAATTGATTTACCGAAGTTTCGTGCTATTACCTTAGTCAATGCTGGATGTGGTTTCAATAGCTCTTTGTTCCAATCTTCCTCCAAAACATCACCCAGCCTTGATGATTTATAGCAAGATATTACTTCATATAGGTCTTCTTCTTCTAGTTCTTTTGTGTATCCCTTTTTGAAGATCTTGAATGTAAAGCTAGAAATATTTGTATTTGTAAGTAAAGTTTTAAAAACAAACACTTTCCGATAAGCAGAAGTTTGAATATATAAGCCTTATAAGCTAGCAAACGGCCTTCATCTCGTTAGTTGATGACATTGTGTTTTTAAGTGTTATCAGGTTCACATGTCTACTCAATCAGCTGATATTAATCAGAGAAGTTATAATTACAGGTAATCAAAATACACTATGTAAGGCGACTGAAATGCGTGTTACTAATAGTAGCTGGAAATTTAGCCATGACGGAGGTCGCTTGCTAGCTTGATATATGTATCTGAAGATTTATAGATTAAGAATAATTTGAACGTTCTGGGCTATATTAATAAACCATATAGCTTTCAAGCTAATAAATACTTAAGGATTTTGATGTCTTTAAAGAGATGACAAACATCTATATTTGCATTAATGGAGGCTAAGTACTCTGAATTACATGACGGGGCAAAACTAGCTGAAGGCTTAAAATTTTTGGTAATATTTCTGATCTATCAAAATAAAAATCTTATGTTTGGCGACTAAATATCAAACACATTACAAATAAATTCTAAGGTAGAAGGTTGTCAAAAGCCAAACAGAGACAATAGAATAACTAGGGAAGATAGGGCCAGCGAAACTATTCTTTTATTAATTTCTGGCAGAACGAGTTGCCGCCCTAAATATTGATAATGGTGCCTTAGGGACCTAGGTCCGACACTAGAAAGACATGGGCGACCATGAGAGAGCGAATTAACGACAGCTAGTGCGTCTATCCATATATAACGTAGAAATAGTGTTGCTTTTAAATGAATATATGAATGGTTCAGAAGTAAGTCAATGTAAGTGGGAAAGATACAAAATAAGTTATATGCAGATAATAATATAAATAGTACTGATGATAATAATCAATTACAAAGCAATCTATTTTTAACAAGTACTTACATTGAGTGGCTTTTGAATCCCCATACATTAGTCAATGAAAATTTGATTTTAAAAATTGAAAAAATTAATGAAAGAATTTGAAAATGTGACGTCATTTATGTGATTATATACATAAATGCTCAATGCTGTCGTTAACATTTCTTTTATTTTCACAAAGCAAATGTGGTTATGGCAATAGAAATACAATAAATAACATTCTAAGATATAAAATAAATACAATCCTGATGTTTGTATGTGAAATATGTCTCAAAACCAGTTATGTTCTAAAGTTAAACAATATCTAGATTTTTGTTTAAAAACATTAATTTTTTTTTTTTTTATTTTGTGTTATAAACCTAGCCTTAGAAGATATTTATTCCGAAGGAACGGCGTCGCAGGAATGGCTAAGTATTTTAGTGAAATATCTGCTAAACCGTTGAACATTAGTTTATTGCTACACCAAATCAAAATGGGATTATTTTTCTCGATTCGAAAGAAAATCGTATATACTTGTTTAATAACACAGACCTTTGCTGTCTGATGTCAAATGCTCTTTACTAGTTTTAATTTTTAAATCAAAGCGTTCCCTTTAATGTACTTTTATTAATTCTTGAGATCCTCCCCTATGTTTTTAAATAATACTAGTCGATAACAACTATAGTACTATCGATAACTAAAATATCGATACTGCTCACCTCACCATAAATAAATATTTATAATATAAATCTTTAATTTAGGCAATACTGGATAGTGTAATTAGGATTAAGATATTCTTAAATATTAGAATACTGCTGCTGGTGTATTTGTTTTCAGTTCATTTTATTCAATTAAATGACGAGGAAGAATTACGATAGTCCATCCAGATCTACGAAGAACCGAGGATCTACCTGAAGCCGTACAAATGTCGGAATTAAAAGGACGTGTAGGATGCCCCTTCAAAATCCAGAAAGATAACACGAATTATTTTCTGCATATCAGTAAGGGGGCCTAGGGTTGCTTCCCAGGTTCTACTCCAAGAGGAAGGTGCTCGTGGTTTTCCTTATTCCTCGGCGACTGCTATTCCTCCATGGGCCCAAAAAATTAATTGAACAACAGATAGCTGGCCTATTTATTATATTATTGTTAGTATTATTAAGAATCGTAGGGAAATTACTTAATTAAAGTAGGGGCATTTCATTTATTATGGCACATATGTAGTAGTATCCTTAGGTGCAGCACGGAGTTTAGGTTGAACTGCAGTAATCATTTAACTTTTCATAGATAAAGTGGCCAACGTAGGAAGCTCCGCATGATTGCGGTAAACACATCACCTCAATATTTCCCGTTCATTTTCTAAGGCAACCAAATTCGAAGGAAATGGAATGGCAACTTGTATTTTAGCACTTGTAACTCTCGCAGTGTGTGAGCGAGCATTATCTAGCATTAAAAGAAAGTATTCGCCAATAATTGGCAGTAATGGTCCCATTCCAGGCTTTCCAAGCTCTGTAGGAGCAGTCAACGAAATGCCTGTCCAGTGACATGGCCACCACATCCACCGAATGGCGCTAAGAGTAACAAATCGACTTCAACAAAACGTTCTCTAACCCTATCACGATCATATTATATTATATTATATACATATATTTTTTTTTTTGCAAAGGAGGGAAACTCTTCAACAAAACACCCACTTGGGTTATGTCGGATTTCTACCGACTAAAAAACCTTTCCTCTCTCCATCTACACACACTATAACAGAACCATGTTAGCATTACTTCAGCGCAGCTGTTGTAAAATCATTTAACGTCCCCTCCCCCAAGTTCTCATAAACTATTCTTTGGCATCAATTATGTGCCTTACCGCTACATAGCGTTGTTCCATCCCTCTTCATTTACCATCAGACTCGGCCCCATATTCTCCGCCGTAAAGTTCATTCCGTTTTGGGCCTACATAGTAAAGGTTTCTTGTCTTTATCTACCTATTGCATACAGAAAGTCGTCCCTATTTCGGTAAGATGGGCAGAGATCTGTCTCGGCTTTGCCTTGTCGATGCAGATACTCTCCAAAGTTTCCGTGACCCGAAAGCACCTGCACTGTTGAAAATTTTAACACTTTTTTGACTAATTTAATAGTCAGGAGAGGTCCACACTGTTTTCGTGTTATTTGTCGAGAACTATAGAAGTTTAAATTTGACGAACAAAGATAGTCAAGTATTGTCTATTGCTAAGGGGTTATTTTGTCCAACTAGCACGTGGAATTATGATATACTTCTAGTCATATTTTATTTGATCTAGACTAGACAAATTTACTAGCTGTTTAACTAATGAATGCGATCTATTGGATGATTTAACACCGTTTTCTAAACACGACGTCTTTTTAATATGCAACTCCTATTTTTAGTGCTATAATATTCTCTCTTAAGACGTTTTCTCATTATAAATATACAGAACCACTCATTCAAAAGTTTTGGTTTCAATTAAACGTACTAATTTTAAAAATGATTTTTTTGAGAACCATTATAAAATTAAGTGAATGTTTATGCTATTTGATTCAAATCTGAACTAATTACGTAAATAGTTGTTCCAATACATCTTTAAGATGTTGAAATTTTTTATGCCAGTGGAATTAACGTTTTAATAACAACAAGGTTACACTTTGCAGGTCAGTCACATTTGGTGGTTTGTTTGGATATGTTTAATACGCAGAAACAAACTCGAAAACAGATACACGTGTAATGCAGGTGGTGCGTATAATGCAATACTGTATTAGATTAGGTGGGGTTTCTATATTTCTATCCGAGGGAAAAATTCTGATTGGTTAATGCTTCTGAATGTCTAGAGAAAATAGTAAATCCTCATATCTGAACATAGAATTCACACCAAATTCTAGTAATTTCTGTTCTACTAAACACATGTAGTCAATTCGTCTGGCAAAGTTTGTAAAAATCAACACTAAAATATTTGACTAGCGCAAAATTAACGCCAACACCGTAATATTTTCAACAGTGTGTGTCAAGAAGTAATCTGTCTCTTCAAAGGGTGTACCTGTCCGGGGATCAAGTTGATAAGTCCGCCGTCCGTATTTCCCATGACTATCACGATCATCTCATGTGAATGGAGTAAATCTGGACTTGTGCATGGCAGACCAATCATCATATTCCCGTGCAAGTTGCAAACGTATTCCGTGGTTAAAACAGGATCTGTTTTAACAGGTCTTCTACACCTCAATCAGCCTTCATTTAAGTGTCTAAGAACTGTATAAGATGTTGTTATGGACGTTCGCGGTGTTTGCGTAAGAGTTCACCGTGCGATCACGTAACGCCTATTTTTGAGGAAATCGATGTTGAGGATGATTTGTTGCTCTTGCTCTGTCTTGTCCTGGTCTTCTTGCATATTCCCGGTTTTCGCAAATTCTGTAAGTGACTACCATGTTTGCGATATTATCTAGTGATAGATTGCTGTATTATAACAATTTGCTATCCTGTAGCAGCTAAGTGCCATTAGCAGTTCATAGCAACTAATCAACATCAAAAGGAACTATTACTTCCTCCTACAGCAGTTTTGTAATGTACTAGACAACAAACAGTTGTCCCGTCGAGCGCCGAAAATAATATTACCTTGTAAAATATTGCGAAACATAAAGATAGATTTATATTAGCTGGCAATGTAACATGCTTCTTTGCATTAGATATTAGACATAGACAACCAAATTGCAAACATCTGTACATGTTATTAAATTGGAGGATCTTGTAGTAACAATGAGCAGCTGTTATAGTAGTCGAAGACTATTGTTTACAAATTGGGAAGCACCTACTAATCGATGGCATTGGTGGTAATTGAAAACATGAGTAATAGTAGGGGACAATGGCGGGCGAAACTAAAAACCAAAATGTTTTGAGAGTGATAGTTGTAGATGTGACAATAAGTATATGTAAACAAATTGAATCATACTCGAACTAATTTCTTAATTCCGATGGCAATATCTCTGAAATAAATGCGATTTTTATATGTGTGAGAGTTTGTTTATTGACATTAAAATCAGCAATGTGTAAATCTCGAAGTATGGGGGAGATTTTGACGAATATAATAATTACTGCCGTCAGACCGATGCACTTCTTCACATTAGCGAAAATCAGGAAGATTTATAAGAATTAAAACTGTAATTACAGAATATTGCAATTACAGTTGATTAATTAATTTGGAATTCGATCCGTAAACAGTAGTGTAAGTAAGTAAGTAAATATATTGAGCGTAATAAAAATTACGGCAAAGTCAAGAAATGATTACATAAAATAATATAAAAAAATACAATACAAATACTCAGGTATAGATAAATTAAAACATTAATACAATAAAATAAGTATGTGACAATGAACATTGTATACGCAGGAGACAAACTGACAATATCATACAGTCACAGTTTACAAGAATTCCACTAGAAAGATCTAACAGGAAGTCATAATAAGTGCAAATAATAGATATTATTATCTTTCCATTGGAATCCTTGTAATCTTTTAGGGAGTTTTCTAGTTCTGATGTTTGCGCTGACTTAATGTTGAAAAAATTTGAATTGTAACTTAACCTAAAATCAACTCGAGATAAGATGCTTCATGTTTTTGTTTTTTATAAGCTTTTACAGCCGACTAGTTCACGTCCAGATTGTTGATATACACAACACAGAGAATCATATCTGATCCTTTTCAATTCATCTTAATATATTCAGTGTTCGACTACTATAACGTTTTCGATTATAACAGTTTTTGTTTCTGAACAACTTTTCTTTATTCGAGTGTTTATATTAATAGATCTTTAATGATTGGTAAAATATAGAGTTATTTTCTTAATATATGTAAATGCATAAGAAAAATCAGTGCCAACACGGGTAAAATATTTTAAGCAGTAACGTAGAAACGTATAAATAATTTTATGTATAACAGTATGTGTGAGGAAAACTACTACAAAAAGCAACAGATTTTTCAAATAGCTAGCCAAGAGTAGCAGAGCGGGTTGTAGCTGCCAACGTAAATAAGTTTTTTTTGCACATCATATTTAACGTATATTTCGTCCATCATTTTGTGGAACAACACCTTGAGCAACTTTCTGCCTTTCAGCTTCTCTCTTTTGCTTTCTAGTGTTTAGTTTCCAAAAACAACAATCATCATACCAATTACCGACCAAAAAGACCGAAAAAAGACACCTTTCTATGAGACATAGATACGCGTTGTAAAATTTTGTTCCATTTCTTTTGCAATGGGGAAAAACGCATTAGAATTATTGCAAAGATTTCTTTGATTTTCAATGAAATTATCCAGCTTGCTAGATGAATATGTGAGAACGAAAGCCATGTAGATTTCTTTAAATTTTGAATGCATTACATGAATAGAATTTCTATAACTAGTGATTTACATGAAAATACATGCAGGTTGTTGACGAGATTGTATATTATAATTAAATACCCTGTGTTTCTAAATAAACAATAAACACTTGGTCAAAAGTACATACGATTATCCAAGCTTTATATCCACACATTATGTGCATAACAATATGAACATTAAAATTGGTATGTTTATTATCTACCAATACATGCTTGTTCATCGTGTGTTTTATTTTTAACGTGATTACCTGCGTATTTACAGATTTTATTAGCAAATAATTTATTCTTTGCAAGTATGTGCATTGTGCATCTGTTATTTTGCTCCTTTTATTGACATCGAATTACTTTGTGCTCGTAATGTATATGCAATATATTTATGGCATCTCGACAGAAAATTGCCACTCATCCTGGTATGATGAGCGACAATGACTCATGATATTGCAAAAATTAATTTCATTATCTTGGCAGTTATGGACAGTACGCTAATAAATTAAATTTGTTATTTAGATAAGAAAAGAATTGTTTACAGAACAAAACGCTAAATCAGCACAAAAACATATAGATTAAATGAAATAATATTACATACTTCCTCTGTATTTTCTTATTTTTATTATAGTCTGAGCTTTTTACTTGCTATTAGGTTCGATATAACTCTCGTGTAGACAAGAATGTTACTTAGATCTTCCAATAGTCCGCTTCCTTGAATAAATTTGCAAATCGAATGTATTAATTTGAATTTAGCTGGCTATAGTGGCACGACTTATCGAAATTTATTAGTTTAGGAAACCCTAATTAATTGGTCTCAATCGGAGCAACAAAAACTAAAACTAAAATAAAAACTCGATGTAAAAATTGTCGCAAAAGCTGCACGCAGCAGCATGTTTCGTTCGGTTCTGGATCAAAAAATATTATTGTTAAAATGTCGTATGCTTCGTATGTGTTCAGAAACAATTTGAAAGAAACATACATTTAGCGACACTCTAGCCGCATAATATTGTAATTGTAGATACAGTAATAATTTCAATACTGATTTGCTCTTAAAATTATTTATTGTCAAAGTAAGACATATTAAAAAAGTACAACGTATTTTACAACAGGATTAGTTTTATGTTTGGGTATTTATTGATAATAAATCAGTGATACTATTACTTACGTAATTGTGCGATTTGAAAACCAGCTGTCTTCAAACATAGTTGCAATCTACGAGGTATTGTGTCTAGAACTTGTTCGAGTCTTTTTGTTGCAATTTTCCATACTGCATCGTTAATTCTTTCTCTCACACTTCTTTAGCATCTTGAGGAGACATTGCAAAAATCCTCTGTTTAATGAAACCCCAAACAAAAAAGTCGAAGTGATTGAGATCGAGAGACCTTGCACCATAAGATAGGACCAACGCCACCAATCCATCTGCTTGGGAAGTGTTCATGCAACCATTCTCTTACATTGCGAGCATAGCTTGCTGGAGCTCCATCATGCATGTAACTCATGTTATGGCGTGTGTTTAATGGCATCTTGTTAATAACTTGTTCCAATACATAGATACTCATTGGCAACAAGATTTGATAGATAAATTGGGCCAGCGATTTATTATGCCCAGCCAAGCGTTAACTGAAAACCTCCTTTAGTGATAATATTTTCGAAATGCATGTGCATTTTCCTCCTCCCAATGGTCAAAGTTATGGGTATTAGATACACCATACACTCTCATCGCTCTAAAGAATACATCTTCTTGAATCTTAAGATTGCGTTGCAAAAATGTTGTCTATCTCTGATAACGGCTGAACTTCATAAGCATGATATGGAAGAAAAGGTTTTTTTTTTTTGGTAGAACCAAATGATCAAACTTATTACTGGGGATATTTAAGGTTGAAGCTAACTGTCGGCTACTAACGGAGAGATCTTCTTGCAGTGCGTCTAGTATTTGCTCTTCTAATTTTTCTCCACAAGTTTCACATGGGCGTTGTTCCGGCCTTCTAAATAAGTTTCCACTAAGATGTCTCCGATTTTAGCATTTTCTTTATAGAAACCGCACACCATGTACAATGGTGGTCTCAACTAATGTCTCCCCATATGATTAGGAAGGTTTACACCTGCGCAAACCTACAGAAGCCGAACTGTCTATGACATCCAGGCACCGTAATTTTAATTCTTTTCGTCATAAGGGGAGACATTAAATAAGATCACCACTGTATATATCGGCATATTCATTAAATATAAAATCAATTATGAAAGAATAACAAACAACAAAAACATGATAGTCGAATTTATAAATGCAGAAATAAATGTCAAAAACAGTAATGATTTTATTGAAATCACTTTGGAGTACGAACTCATTGTTCTATAACGTTGTCAAATGTGTTTTTCGTGAAAGTAGGTTACTGAGGAAATGTTAAAAACAAACTTTTAAATAAGTAAGAAAACGTTTACGAAACATTCTTCTGTAACCTAAATTGTAGGTATCTCTAATTTCTATTAACACTCCCGAAGAGCAAGGCTTGCTATTAGTTATAGACTAAAAGTTAGAACTTCAAGAACCCCGTGAAAATAAACGAAGCATGACACGACATTTTAACATAAGATATTTGATTTATAACCGACGAATGTCGCTGCGCGTAGCTTTTGTGCCAATTTGTACACATGTTGTATAGTCTTGAAACAAAATAAGACTACATGAAACGACTAATCATACAAAAAGCGAACACTTTCGAGCGTTTCACGAAATGTAGAGTGACTGCTGAAATGCAACTTGCGAATCAGACATTCAAGGCTGCAGTACCACTAACAAGGAATGTCTTAATGCGGAAAAAATAAAATGAATTCATTTAAAGCAAATATTTTTATGTAAAATCTTACCAAAGTGTGGTGGTATTGGCAGTGAGAAACAAAATCATATTTTCGAATGAACAAAATTTCATAGAACCCAATATACAAATTAAACAGATTATAGCATTTTAAATCCTAAAATTGATATAATTTCCGGTAATAAAAAAAGAATGAAATGGTAAATAGAATTACAAATTTAATCAATATGGAGGAAAGTTATAGAGTACAGTGAATGTTGCCGCCCTAAAGCGAAAATTCATTGAATGCCTTTACTACTTTCAAACATAGTCTGGATACGATCGCAAAATGTCAAAATCAAAAAGTATATGTCTTATAGTAAATATATATGTATTCTTTGTTAATGAAAACCAAGTTATTATTATATAATTAATTAGTATAATTCATTAGAACTTGTTGAGAAGTTTTCTTTTGATTCAATATTGTCAGTTTGTTTGTATTACAAAATCAAATATTATTAATCAGTGCCTTACACTTAGTTCCGATTGATTTGTTAAGGCCATAGCAGTGATTTAATATTATCCATAGTAGTGAGTGTAAGTGTTGGGGGCAGTTATGGACAGTACAATAAATTGGGAGTATATAAAAAGAAGAGGTCAATGCAGAAAAAGATCAATCATATCAACTGTTGATGATCGACCTATAGCGTTTCAAATACTGCGGCAACAAATATCAATTGGCAATTCCAACGAAAACCGTACTGGCAAGATGAGCTAAGCTAACATAAGTGATGGCGCAGTAAAAACAAGATTTAAAAAGTTTGTCATGTAATATAAAAATTATCAATAAAAAAACTCAAGTCTTCACATACGTCATCATGTACCTTGACGGGGCTAAGAACATAAAAATAGCAACGATGCCTACTGGGCTAAAATTTTGTTTCCAGTCGAGAGCCGTTAAAACGTAAATTTAATTAACGGCAATGAAAGATGGTATGGAGGAAAACAAAATATACATCTTTCGGTGGAGGTTTTATTATGGTGTAGAGTGGCAAATACTTGAGGTCACGTACATATTTGTTGGTGTTTGATAGCACAGAAATCAATTCCAGATGGTGCATTATATATATGCATATACTGGAGAAGATTTTACTATTATACAGGACAATGCCCATTCATACATTGTCCACTGTGTAACTAACTTACGAACTCTAAGATACAATCAAGACTGGTTTGGAAGTGTATTCGAGTGCATAACCGCAGAGCGAAATAAAGTTACTTTACTACGAGTACCTGGAAATTCGGCAATTGGAGGAAAGGAAAAAGCCAATGACCTAGCAAGAAAGGGGTTATTTCCTTCATATGTTGCTCCAGAGCCTCCTATCCTGTGTATCTAAAAACACAGCATGAGAGCAAGTAGGGAACTGGGTCAAAGAAAACATAAAGTACACTGGGGTTTACATTCCAGAAAAATGCATGGAAAGCCCTTTATTAGGGAACCAGCAAAATAGAAGACTGAGAAAACGCAGCAACTCAGCAGGAATTATCTTCGCACTGCAGGAGGTCTTTTAACAAGACACTATACATCAAAAGCAGACCTACAGAAAATTAGGATCAGCACTAGAGATACCAATTGCAGGTTGTGACAGAAACAAAGACCGCTTACTACATTCTGTGTAAATGCGAGGCTATGAACGCCAAAAAACAAGTAATTTTTGGCAAGGCAAAAATGAAGCCAGATAATTACTCCGATCAAGCACCCAGAGACCTGCACAGATTAATGCAGGGTACCTGGATACTAGAATAGCTGGTATATTTAATTCATATCAATTCAATGGATAAAAAAAATGAAAATTAAATACAAACAGTCATGAGGCTGCAGTGTTTCCGTAGACTCAATGTCAAACGGCTCTCACAACAACAACAACAAAGAAATTAATTTTTAAAAGATACAACAATAATCAATTGACCAGTATAATTTCTTGGGACATATTAAGTAGAAATGTTAGTAGGTGAAGAATTCTTGTTCTTTACACGAGAGTAAAAATACAACTATATTGATTGAGGTATGGAACAAACTGCTTCGAGAAAGTTCGGTGGTTCAATTAAAAGTATGAAAAGACAAATGACTGCAGTTGTAAGGGTTGGTGGGAAAAATATACGCTACAGAAACGAAAGAATGAACGTGTGAAGTGACTAAGCAAGTATAAAGTGCGCAATAAAGTTTTTCTACTTGAAATCAGTGTTTTATCCGAGTCTGGAATCTTCAAAGGTTACACAATTGCACAACCTTTTAAAACATTTTCAATTATTCAATCTAACTTTGTAAAAGAATTACTACAGAAACATTAATATTTGTGTTTATAAATTAAACTATTAGATTTAATGTTCGTTCGTGTAAAACTGTCGAGGTGTGTATCACGCTTTATGTGTTTTGTATTAGTTACTTAATAAATCTAATCATGTACTAATATCTATAAATTCATTATTAGTTAATTCAAATAAATACCCATGCCTAATTTATTAATATCAATACTAGGAGTTCGTGTAATCTGTTATACGACACAATAAAATTATGAGATTGTTTTGTCTGCAACTTACACAAAATTATTTCGTTCAACTTATCCAACATCAATTATTAGTGATATATGTGTCAGTTAAAAGATAGCCATCAGACAATGTGAGGCATTGTATATTTACATTATAACTCAAAAACAAATAGTTAACTTTTCATAAACATTTAAGAAAATAGTTGATTTGCGTCTTACTAAGTTTGTTTGAAGTGGAAATGGCATTCAGATAAAATACACTTATATCTGACTCCGTATGTTCTATACTACCAACCGAACTCCAATATACCTTGTCTTAAAATATTTTTAATATTCCTGAATATTAACCATTGAAATGGCATACATCTGCCAATGGCGCCAAAAGTTTTAGAAATGTGGTAATGATTATGAAAAGTACATAAATAAATATTTGCTTGCGCATCTTTAAAGTCTAGTAATTTTAAATAAGAACAAAAGAAAATAATATTGTCAATTACGCAATTGACTCTTTCATTTAGCAGTATATTTATAGGTAGGTACGTACATGATAAGTGTTTATGTTAAATTTCAAATAAAATGTAAGAATTTCTAGCAATTATAATTGAATTATCTTTATGATATTATCATTTGCACCTACCAGGGATTTTGAATATTTGTTGAGAAATTTGAATTTATCAAACAAACACACGAGCTTATGTAATAAAACTCCATGATAATACTTTGTGCTTGCAATCTTAAGACTTGCACAAATATTCACCCAATTAGTGTCGAATGTGTTTAAATACGTAAATGGATATTAATTTTAAGAGAATGTATCACGCTAGCAAACCTAAGTCTTAGGGTGTAATTTACGTGTACAATGTATGTAGAGTTTTCAGGTAATTCACCTATACGAGGATGGAATTACTATCGTATGATGCATACAGCAGCTACACTTCAGAAAATGTTTTTCGCATCTATTGAAACTCTTGCTTACATGGTACATGAAATATATGTATAATTTAATGCATAGATTATAAACACTATAAGATAAATGTTTAGTTTATGAAACCAGAAATAACTGTTTATCATACAATTTCATCATTTTATAGTTGATTATATCTTACTGTAGGATACAATAATTCTCAAGTTATTTAAAAGTATTTAAAAGGGATGTACAAACTAATGACATTTTCATAAACTAGTATAAAATATAGTACAACACATACATATATAAACTGTACCTAATTAGAAAAAAAAAGTATACACTTAAAGAATGTAACTAATGAGGGTATCCATGCTGTATCTCTAGGATAATTTTCTTCTTGTATTGCGCCCTTGATACATGGCAACAGGTAGTAACACAGAGACCAGCTAACGCATCTAATTCAATATATATTTTTCACATATAGACAATATAAATCTAATTAGAGAATAAATTTACATCATTGTTAGAAAGATATCTTATCTTGGGTATACTTTGTCAAACTTTTATTGACTGCCGAATCATTGTGCCTCTCACATTTAGATAATAAGGTAGAAAGGTAGCTAAATCAAACAATATTATTTATTTAAGAAACGTGCCATATGAACGTTTATGGGGACATTTACAGAAGTATTAAAGAATTCCAATTGCAGTAAGAAGTATATGCTTCCATTTATTTTTTCTAAAAGTACTTTACTTGTTAATTGGAAGCATTTCTATGCAGTATGTGTTTATATTATAGGGTACGTATTTCATTTCATAAATCTGTATTTACAATTGTGAGAATAAGACAGCTGGATTGAATAAAAAACTAATTTAAACACTCTCTTTCTCCAGAAAATGTTCAAGTTGCAAAATATCTTTAATTCGAAGTACTAATCCTAAATTGATATATAGCAGGTGTTTCTGATTATAGTATTGCATGTATGTAAGATAAGTATAATAATACACTACGATTGAAAAGGTTTATCGTGTACCCTATTCCTGTGGCATTTACAGCTGGCCATTTAATCTTATTCAATTTAAAAAGTGCAAAATGTCAGAAAGACGCAGGTTAGTTAAATTTTCCTCTGCAATTTTTCATGCTTCTAGATACACGCCTTTGAATTACACAGTGCTGTACATTTAAAAGGATGTGGATAGATGTTTTATCGTATTCTCCACAAAATCTAGATTTGGCTTCCTCAGTTATTCCGAGCATGCATATCTTTTGGACAGTAGCCTGAAGACAGGATCCCCGCTAATATGGGTACACTTATACTATATATTTACTTAGGCTGCTGTATTTTATGGATTTTTTTTTCGAGTATAGGTTTCCAAAAGATCTTTAGCTTGCTTCATTCCAGTATTATCTGCCTAGTCTAGTTTTCGCAGCGCTGGACTGCTACTTATCTGGCAGAAAAATCCGAGAACTAAAAATTGCTCTTCAGCTCATTCTTTTTTACAGGATTTTTGTTCATCCCTTCCATTTCTGTAAAATATGAAGCATAACCTTGTTCCTTTTGCCTAGCCCGTTCAGTTTTTTTAAACAATTCCAGATATATCTTATTGCGCCTCAATGCTGTTTTGAATAATCAGATACTTAATAATCTCTGTTTTCCTTTGTTAACTGTTATATGGGCAGACTAATCCTTCCATAGCATGGTTTCTTGATATATATGAATTCTACGAAGTTTTAAAAATAATAGGATTCATATTTCCTATTCCAGTTCTCTCCTTTGAACCTCCGTGTACGGACTTTCTGACATTTTATTTAATTTCAAGATAATGTAGTGATCTCATTTGCTCTTGCTGCTAAGCTTTGTAGTAAGCACATTCAAAAAAGTAATTTTGGTGGTATATCATCTTGAGACATATTCCGGATGTGCTCAGCTTATAAGAAATTAAGATATCTACCTAATGATCTTTTCCCTGATCATTCTACGTGTGAATCTTTTTCCTACGCTCTCCATCACAATGTGGAGTGGGGTTTAGTGCCCTTGAACAGAATCTCATTGCCCCAGTTATGCATATATATGCTAATCTTTGTATTGTAGAGAAGCTACTTCTCGTGGTAGCCAGATTAGTTTTTTCTTTGCTCCAAGCCAGTGATCCATTGATGCATCAAAAGCGGTATATTTTTTAGTTTTGTCCGCTAACTCTCTGACGACATTAAGATACTTTAATCGTTTGTTTACTTTCAAGCTTCTGCTTATTTTAGAGAATATTCATTCATTCAATATTCAGAATGACGGCTACATTCAACCTCCTTAATCCACCTTGTCCATCTTATAATTATGGACTTGTAATTGGTTCTTATTTGTCAATCATAGGTTGATATTAGTAAGATTGACATTCTGCCCTACTGTTTGATCTATGATGTTCTTTTTTTTAAGTAGAGCTAGATATGTCACAGACGGTATTCACTAAACTTCCTCCAGAGTATATGACTATATTACCGTACATACATGGTATTACATTATCTTATTTCTACTGGCAAATCCTTATTAGCAAACAGTATTTTCTTTTAGTTGACATAAACTACATCTTTACAAATTGCTAGTATTTTGATTATGAAATAAAATAACATCAAAATAACTGTTAGTAGTTTATGTTGTGTTGAAAGTATTTTTATTTAAACTCTTTTTCAATATAAATACATTATATTAAAAAATCGAAATTAAAAGACATAAATATTTGAATATAGGAGTTATACAAGTGCTCTATAGAAATTTATACCTAACATAGAAGCATCTACAAACAAACCAAAATAAAAGAATACCTATATTCACTAATTTATTTCCAAAGAATAAATATTTGTAAAAATATCTGTATTTCTGATAGAAAACATTAATATATTTATACCAGCCTTTATATACTCCAAATCACACCTTCATTAAATTATATTAAAAACATTTGGATCTGCCACACAAACAACCAGAACTCACATAAATTTAAGACATTTCGGTACACGTGCTAACACATAGTACTACAGAAGGTTTGAATGGATACTTCAAGCATCAAATTAATCTTATGTGTGACATCGTGATGTCTATTACCTCCCTAATTATGGGAATTGTTTCCTTTTTAATGCCGCATATCAAGAAAGTAGGATCGTTTAATAGTTCGCTCTACATTGCTTGTCAAGCTATTTGGCTATTTATAAATATTGAGCAGTGCCCTGTAAAACTACTGAATCCAACCTACGTGCTTACATACGACATGCAATTTAGTTAAATTATTAACATTATTTATTATTACGCAGCTAGCAGAGTTTTAAGATGTTGTTTAATGGCAATTTGAGTATCAGAATTTAATTGATATAGCATGTTAAAAGTAAAGGTCGTATGTACCTAAAGGGGGCTTCTCACCTACACATTCGCCTTTTTTTAGAACTTTTAGAACAAAAACGAAGCTAAGACAAACCCAAAAATTTTGTTTCCATCAAGCCAACTACTAACTACTGTTTTATTCAACAACAAATTAATGCTTTTGGAGAAAATTTCTTATCGTTTGATAGAGTGATTTATATCGGTTTTTTTTTTTAGAGAAAAAGGCAAATATACAAATATTTCTGTACTAATAATAAGAGTATTACTACTCTTGGTTATCTTTGCTATCAAAGAAGAAAGCGATACCAGCACACATATTGGGTTGTATCACTTTTATCCGCCTACTTCCCCGGCGAGGACAAGGAGTGCCCACCTCCCATAATAAGGTAATATAGCTGCATATGGAGAGGAAAAGGGCCTCCAAGTGATAATAGGGAGCGACCAAACGCACACATAAGCATGGGGGAGCACTAACACCAACGCACGAGGTGAGTCACTCATGCAATTTATCTTTCAACAGGGTTGGAGTAGCCAACGTAGCACGGAACAACGTTCGTCACAAGATCCAGAGCGGAAGTGCTAGATGTTACGCTATGCTCAGGTAGGATGATTGACGCCATAAAGGGATGGCATGTGTCGGAGGAACCTTCGTGTTCGGACCATCGACACATAAGATTACCTGAATGTTACTCTCACCGGGGTCAAGTACAGAAACCAAGGGAGACAAACTGCAAGGATATGTAACATCCTCAGAGAGTCTCTCGAGGAGGTACGGACCTGGGGGTAATAGAAGGGCTAAACTAGCGGCAGACCAAGTGCATGAGCCATTATGGCTGCATTACACGGAAAACTGCCCAAAAAAACAAGACGCTATAAGGCGCCAAAACAGCTGGTGGAATAAGAACTAGAGCATCTGAGGGCCGAGGTTCGAAGGCTGTTCAACAAAGCCAAGTCCACCACAGCTGGGAACTTATAAAAGTAACTGACACAGTACAACAAGGAAACCGCAAGGCAAAAGGGACTCATGGAGGAAGTTTTGCGAGGAGCTGAACGAAGCTCCGCATGCTCACGAATCCATAAAGTTCAGCCAAGGATGGTTGTGCTGCGACCGAGGTGGGCTTCATCAAAAGAATGAATGAACCTACACTAGCACTCATAAAGAGAGCATCGAGGAACTGTTGAAGGTTCACTTTCCGTCCGCAAAAATCCTGACTGTGCTCGTGGGCCGGCCGTAGCAGATCGTATGCCAGAGAGGCCAAAAAGACAAGACTGGAGGCTGGCCGCAGAAATCACGAGACCCACGAGAGTCAGTGGGCGCTAAGCAGATTTTGCCTTTCAAATCTGCAGGCACGGATGAATATTCCTGCCCTACTTCAGAATGGGATAGAGGTACTGATGCACATCTCGTGAAAATTTCAGAGCATGTATAGCCTGGGGATACGTCCAACTGCATGGCAAAGGTGAAGGTGGTATACCTACCTAAGGTAGGTAAAGTATCCGATCAAACGCCGAAGTCATACAGACCAATAAGCCTATCCTCCTTTTACTGAAAACTTTGAAAGGTTGGTGGATAGGTACATAAGAGATACCGCACTGAGAGAACAGCCACTCAGTGACAGACAATACGCATACCAACCGGGGAAATCTACAGAGGTCGCGTTAGATGACCTCAACAGGCTAATTACTAAGTCTATAGAAGACAAGAGATAGCCATGACGACTTCCTGGACATCGAGGAGCATTTAACAATGCTACCACTAATTCACTCATCGGGCGCTACGGAGAAGGGGCGTCGCGCCAAAATTCTACAGTGGGTAGAGCCAGCCTGGAAAGAGGATAATCACATCCACAATTGGTGAGGCTACCATTGAGGGAGGCGGAGGGGATGTCCGCAGGGTGGAGTTCTTTCTCCTTGCGTGGGTACCTGGTAGACGACCTATCCGAAGCTGACCGGTAGGATTCCATTGCCTTGGATATGCTGACGACCTTACAATAGTCGTCAGAGGCGGTTTCCAAAGGTTCTGGTGAGCGTATGCAAACGCTCTCAACACGGTTGACAATGGTGTACACAAGAGCGACTATCAGTCAATGCTCAAAAAACAAGGCTGTCACGTTTACAAGAAAAAGAACGCTAGAAGGCTTACAGCCACTAGTGATAGGAGGTGAGCGAATTCCATACGTCAAGAGGCGAAATACTGGGAGTATGGTTTGATCAAAGGCAAACACATGGAATTCACATATCCAAAATTGACTAGCAAAGCCACCATCGCCCTGGGCAGGTGCAGGAGGCTCTGTGGAAAGAATTGGGGCCTAGCCCCAAGATGACTCTGTGGTTGATACACAGGGTAATCAGACTCATGCTAAGTATGGAGCAGTAGCATGGTGGCCAAAGCGCGGCAGGCGGGGGCGCCAAGGCGTTGGGTGGTGCAGAGGTTAGCCGTGCCTGTGCGCCACGGGGGCGTTGAGAATCGACCCCTAGACCGCGCGATAGAAGTAATTCGAACCTGCCACCAATACATATTTTTGTACAAGGAGCCGCAAGGTCCACAAGTACATAGACTTTACATAGTCAAGTACCGATAAGTAAATCGCACGGGCTGACTAAAAAATGCTAGACGAACTCAAGGAGCACCTATTTTAGGAATGCCATGTGATGCCATGGTCGAACCCCTACCTAGATAAGAAATATCAGGTTATATATCCAGATAAGAAGGACTGGAGGCAGGTGCCCGTAAGAGGCGACTCAAAACTGGTTTACTGACGGCTCTAAAACGGTTACGGCGTCGGAGCGGGAATATACACTAAGAAACCTAAAAAGGCTCTTCGGTAAGCTTCAGCAAAGACACGACTGTGTTCCAAAGCGGGGTTGCTGCATTCACCACTGTGTCAGAGAGATAGAAGATGTACCGCACCGGTAAAAGCGTCGCTATCCTTCTCCGACAGCCAGTCCACACTTAAAGCGATTACTCCTCAAGCGTGGCCTAAGCTGATTTGGACTGTGTAAGCGCCCTAAATGAGGTGGCACCCAAAGGAAAGTAACCCTAGCCTGGGTCCTAGCCACTCGGCGTGAGAGGAAATGAGCGGCGGACGAGCTGGCCAGGCGAGGTTCGTCAAGGCCATTCGTTGGAGCCGACCCTCTTTTCGGCACTACAAATCGCAAATCAAAAAATCCATCAATGAAGGATATACAATCAGTCCAGAGAGTGTGGCATAAATCACCGGGACAATGGCAGGCAAAAGAGTTCCTAAGGAGCAGAGCCTGAAACTCACGAGAGATCTACTGAATAAAGACAGGAAGACTGTCAAAATGATAGTAGGTCTGCTGACTGGTCACTGTAGACTGAATAGGCATATGTAAACATAGGCTGGCAGATGATCAACCTGCAGATACTGCCAAGAGGAGAAAAAACACCTATTCATGTGCTGTGCCAATGTGAAGGCCTGGCGAGACAAAGGTTTCTAATAATGGGGGAGGAGAACCCACAAGCTAGTAGCTACATAAAGAAGCCGCTCTCAAAGATGATAGGCCTAATCAAGAGGGCAAAATTAGAGAGCGTCCTCTAGGAAAAGGGGATCACAATAGATCTGAAAAGGTCGCGGTGAAACAGGTCGAATAGGCCACCTATCCTCAACTAAATCTAAATCTAATCACTTTTATCCAGAAAGGAAAGTGATTTAATGTAAAATTCATGCACAATTTTATGCTTAGTAAAACAAAAACAGATTGAAACCAGAAAAGACAACACAACTGTATCCACTAGGGACTTGAATCATAAACTTGTCGAAGCCTTTTGATGTTACCCTTTCACCAAAACCAAAACAGAACCAGTCGCTTAAAACTGGAGTCTTTGAAAAAGTTTCTATTTTGTCTATTTGATGGAAAATCGCTTTAAGCCAACGTTTTATCCTATTACCTTCATAGTCATAATTTTCATTAAGCAATTGGATTTTCTTTACTGTCGTACAGTTCATTGTAAACATGGTTGGTGTACCTGAATTTGTTTCAGACGCATACACTATGACGTAACTACAAACATTCATGATTTTCATTTAATATATTTTTAGGCCGAAGGTAGATACATTAATTTACAAAGAAGATCCCTTTCAATGATGGATATACCACAGGAATATGATTTAATTGATTTTAACTTGATGAAAAATAAAACAGTTTTCAACGAAAAGTCTTTTTATTCACAACCCTCCGTCTCCATGGTCTCAACTCATTTATTTCATACGAATTACATTGAATCTCCATCCCTTTGAATAAACGTCGAATCTAGGATACTGAATACGTACAGTTACTAGAGGATAATTTTACATTTAATTACCAGGGCTACCATGCAAATTGATTAAAACCCACTTACAAACAGGTGTGTACTAAGATAGTAATTACATCTACTATGATTGTTGGTTCATCCTACGTATGTACCATAACAATATCTTCAGTCAGTTATTGCGACTAAAGTAAAAAAATATGAAATAACAATGTATTTGTTCCAATCGCATGTTAGAATTTTTTTCGCTTAGCAATAAACAATCTAAAATATCTTATCTATTTGCATGTACAAAAACTAAAGGGAAGTAATATTTTGAAAAATTGGAAAAATGGGTTTACATTCCAAAACATAACTATATAGGTTAGAACATGTTAGCAAACAGTATACTATATTTTAAATAGTAATGTCTAATCGAATAGAGTAATTGAAGAGACTTTAACTGTGAGTTACTTACTTACCTATTATATCTTGCACCCTCGTGTCGATATTGAGATACACTGTTCAACTTGCTTTATTCTTGAGTTTAAAAATAATATTGACATTCGCAAAGGGTATTCTCTCAATAACAATAGCTGCTGTTAATTAAAACATAAATATTGTGTATACAACGCACATTGATAGATATTATAAAATGCATAAATATGTCACTATCACTATAAACTTGCTATAAATAAAAGTATCCCATTTGTAATCTTTTACAAATATAGATTCGCTAGTGCTATTAGTGGATGTCAATTTAGAGAAACAGTTATTAGTGCACTTGAAAGTAATAGAAATAGTTAAAATTTATTATTTACAACGTTTTTTTATTATTATTTAAATAATACCATATACGTTATAATTAATCTTTTAGTCTAGTTTATATTTTTTTGGTATATTTTCAATTCCGTATGACTGATTATTTTATTAATTTAATCAATATAGCATTTTTTAAAACAACAAAGTTGCTAACAAAATTATTATGTATACAGACACTTAAAAACGCGCAAATGGGGGCGATAACAGAGCAATTATGCACAAATATTTAAACAGTTTGTTTAAGACATTTAAACTGATACGAAAGTTCGTTAACATATGTGTGAAATATTTAAAACGGAAATATAAGGAGTGGATCAAAAACCTAAAGTAGTGTTGCGTATATTTTTATGGCTCACCATTTTTTTATTGTTATGGGAGCCGTCTGACCTGGAGTTTCCGGAAACATTTTTTTCTACCTATTAAATTATACGAATACCCTGGTACGCTGTATTAATCTGTACACGTCTCTTGCTAGTTGATCTGGGTTCAGTTTCGCCTTGCCAATAGCTGCCTCCTCTCAAAGTTACAAAACTATTTAGTAATATTTATAGTGATTTTTAGTGATGGGGCAATCGGATCCAAAAAGTATTCAATAAGCGTAAACGGATATGTAGTCACTACGCTAAGAAAAATCGGAACTTTTTCTTAACGATTCTGATTCTTTTGCTAAACGATTCAATATCGGTTCATACAGATACCGATTCTTTTTAAGTCGATAACGAAAAAGATCGTTAAGCCAAAATGTAGTCGATAAGACAAGAAAATGGTTAAGCAAAATGTAGCCGATAGGAAAAATATTCGTTAAGCATCACATAGTCGAGCCGATGTACGTATATGTAGACACCGAGGCCGAGACGAGAATATTTGATTTTTTTGCGATTTCTTATACGCTAGCTGCATAATATTTGTATAGTCTTAATACACGCGCACACGTTATTTTAGTGGAACTAGAATTACATTATCATTGGTTTTATATGATTTAGGTAAATTTTAGTGGTGATGCATTTGCATAATAAATACAAGTATTTTTTTTGTTTAGTTACGAAATACATAATAAAATAATCGAAGTAATATTACTGTATGCTAATAAAATTTTCCGTAGTAGTGTGGTAGCTGGAATGTTGCTTCAAACTGATAACGTGAAAAAGTAAACGCGAAGATCATATTATAAGGTGTATGGGAAGGGTTAGAGACCTGCTTCAGGCCTCTTTCAGACGAGGCGATTAGTTAATTCGGCTAATTGAACGGACGGTTTTCAAGGAGCATAGTGATGTACCAAATGATTGGGAACGGGTTCAGGCGGTTCCAAATTATTCGCTACATTGGTATGCTCCTTGACAAGTTGAACGGACGCAACTAGTGGAATCAACTAATCGCACAGCTCTTATAAATTGCCTGTTAGGAAATGACCAATTAAATTAACAACATGGAAAAGCTTTAGTTGGTATAACAATTAGTTCTATTTCATGATATCAAAAAATATCCACGCTGTCCACATTACGTGGCACTGGTTTTACCAATTTATGTTTTTCTGTTCCGTATTTTCAGATTATTGAACTAAGTTTAAAGATATTTTTAAACTAAGCTTGAGTTATTAATACATAATAATATTAATTTAAAGATTTGATTAAATATTTTTAATATGCGGTAACGTATTTTTTTAAGTTAGCTACAAACTAGCTACCCGAGCGAACATACAAAGCAAGTGCGTATTAAAAGAATTGAACTAATAGGAAGGAAGACACCCTAACTTATATAAAAAAGAAAATTTAGAGATAACTTACATTATGCTATACTTTAGTATACACGGAGTCATCATAAAGTAAGGGTTATAAGAGTATATAAGGGGTATAATTTAATTTAATTTAAATTTTAAGGTAGTTACAAAAAGTAAATAAAATCTAGTTGCTTTTGGATTTGGATTTTACTGTATCTATGGAAAACAAAATAGTTCTCGTATCAACTGCTGATAGAAGTGCCAAATAAATCATACGATTTAAAGAATTTTTCTTAAAATAAAGCTCGCGTAAACGTCAATTGAAAAGATTTAAACGTTCAGAACATGGATCAACAAACAAGAATTGGTTTAGCACAATGTTATTACGAATGAGATAGAAATTAAAGTGCTGGATTACGAGGATCTCGTACGAAAATGAGATTAGGATTAGAGCCCTGTCGTATGAAAGCGTACTGGAATTTGATTAGTAAAGTTGAAAGAACAGGGCCTGTAACTGACCCAGCAAGATCAGGGAGTGCAAGAATTAGTGATTTCCAAGTTCCAGAAGTTCTTCAGGAAAATCAAAATATAGCCAACACCATTCCGCTAGCAATCAGTTGAGTGAATTAGATATCGAAAAGATGCAAATACCAGGATTTGGAAAATTTTACGAAAAATCCTAAATATGTATCGCTATAAATTGAAATTGCTTTATTAATTAAAAAATGCAGATTTCCTTTCAGGTATGATTTTTATTTATAAATATTAGCTCAGATGGATATTGAACCCGAATGGTTGTCCCGTGTTTTATGGATCGATAAGGACCTTTTCAGGAAGGTCTGCGGTTTCACTGATAAATTTATAATTAGACCACACTTCTTTGAGGAGATACTGAATGGAAAGGCCGTATCTCAAGTTGTGAGTGGTGAACGATACCTCCAAATATTACGAAATTAGACCATTTCGCAGATACAAGCACCCATACGTATTTAGCGACCAATTAAAGAATTGTTAACTGTTGTTTTCCAAGATCGTGTGGTAAGCAAACATTTTGTAAATTTCTGGCCTCCAAGATCTTAACCCAGCAGATTACTTGGGGTTATTTAAAAAGTTTAGTGTTTAGAACACGACCAGCAATGGTTAAAGAATTAAAGGACTTTATTAGGGTTCAAATTGTTGCAATTCAACTGGAAATGCTAAATAATGCTTATACAATTTGAAGGAACGGTTGGTGTTTGTATAGCCGCAAAACGAACGACATATCGAATCGAACATCTGTGTTAACCACTGGTGCACATAAGAAATCCCATTGTTTAAGCAGTCAAATTTCTTTCACTTACTACTGTTAACTTATTTTGTAAAAAATACGTTATGTACTTATTACGTTTTAAATATGGTAAGCTTGTGCACTAGTGTGTATACTGTATCATACGGAACAAGAGGTAATTTACATGCGGGAAGGGAATACATTTCCATCGCCAGAATCGAAAAATTACCGCCCTTGTAGGAGCTACCCTGATGACGCCAGTTGAAACATTGCCGAAACGTCGGATCTAAACAATCCAACAGCCATAGAAACAGCACAAACACCAACTCATATTACAATTCATAGAGACAATGGAGTATAGAATTTATTCTTTCGGATACTTTTATGTATGTATGGAATGTGAACTTTGAGCTGTTATTGATATTAGGTTTATTATTTTGTGTTATGTTCGTGGTTTTATTTACCAAAATGACGCATGACATATTTATTTTTTATCATGTTCTTATTTTTTTACAATCTTTGGTCCATTTTTCAAGTTGTCACATTTAAACCACGATCTATTAATGCAATAACAATATTTTTTCTCTGGTTAGGTAAGTAAGTTAAGTGACATATTATGTTATTATACCCTGTTGTGTTTATAATATTAACTTACTTACCTAACCACAGAAAATGTTATTGCATTAAAAAGATCGTCGTTTAAATCTGACAACTTGAAAAATGGACCAAAGAATGTAAAAAAAAATGTGAATATGATAAAAATAAATATGTGCGTCGTTTTGGTGCAACACTAAATAACGTACCTAACATCAACAACAGCATAAAGTTCATTTCAATTCCATACATACAAAAAAATAACCGAAAGAATTAATCCTTAAACCATATCAAGTTAGAGTAAGGCATAAAATATTACAAACTTGATATCCTTGTTTGACAAAATTAAAATCCAGAACGCCTTTATAAGAATTTCAACCTGAATATCTGATTCCTTGTAAATGTTGTAATGATGTGTACGTTGGCTAAACAAAACCATACTCAAAAATAGAAATTATAGCATAATGTGGTAAATTTCTTGTTCGTTTGATTAATCAATAGTCTTGGTATTCTTAGTAGTAGCGGACGGGATGAAATTACAATATTGTTTGAATTTTAAATGTTTTATTAATGTGACGTTTCGGCTACATACATACAGTTTTTTTTCCTAATTGCAAAGAAAATATAAAGTTAACAATCGTATTTAAGTTTTAGGTTAATAAATTTTGGAGAAATTCAATTCAAAATTGAAAGAGAATGAATCCAGCTACCTTAATATATAATTCTATACATCAAAATGAAACTGTTACATATTTGTGAAATTTAATTTAATTTTAGTGGAAGAAAATTAAATATCATATGTGACAGTTTATTTTTTATTACAAGGTGAATAATTGCAATAGATATTCCTAATTTATCAAAAATATACTCACTATTGTTTCAGACTTTCAACCTTCCACAACTACTACACTTCCTGTATTTCAGTTTTAAACATTTCCTCCATCATTATATATTTAGCAAACAAACATATTTCTGAAGAAAAATTGTTTTTCAACAAACGATCGTACAAGCACACATGCTTTCAATAGGTACAAATTTTTTAATATTTGTTCATAATTGTTCTGTTATTGTCCCTAACGCGCTTTTAAAATATTTCTGTAGGTAATAATTTAACTATTAAGTTTGTCGTTTAAAAGATAAGCTGAATTAAGATTCTTTGAAAAAAAATAATTACTCTATGGGATTGAAAATATACAGAAAAAAATAAATATAATAAATTAAATTAATTATAATGCAGTATGGTAAGGTAATTAGCAATTGAATAAAAAAACATGCAATGATGCCGGAACGTTCTGTAATATAGTTGTCCATTATTATCTCCAGCCATATATCAGAGCTTCGCAGTTCATTTTAACCTACTTCAACGACATCACCGATCCAATCCGCAAGTCGTTGTACTCAAAACCGTTAGGGAAAACATTAAGGTGGTACTGGAGAGATCAAATGATTCTACACGGAAAAACCAATTTGTTCAGAACAAAATAATTTCAACCAAATGTTATCATGAAACATTAGTTAATCCAACAAAATATTTCGTTATTTCAAATAAATAAAATGTTAAATGCATAAATAATTTGGTTGAATTAACCAAATATTTGTTTGCCCAGGTTTAACTCAATATTTAGTTAGTTAAACAAAATTTGGTATTATTTGGTATTTACCTAAATTATACGTTTAACCTAAATTCCAAAAAAGCCACTCCTTTACGTTCTCTCGTTAGTGCCATAAATAGTTCTACACACAAAAAAATCTATTATCAATCTGAATATTTTTATTTATTCAGAAATCGAAACTTAATATATATTTAAATGAACTAAATCTTATTGGTTAGAACAAAGAGTAATTCTCTAAAACACAATAACTCTTAGAACAATAGTTAAAATATTTGCATTGAAAGTATACTTCTCCAAGAAATTGTTATTTGTAAGGAATAAATCTATGCATCATAGTGCGAAGTCGTAGATTCAAAATAAACTAAATATTTCGTCAGCGGTCATTGTGTCGATAATATATGAACGGTAGGTGTGTAATTACAAACATATGTAGATATTTACTAGTTTAGATTTTAGTAGTAATACCAGCAAATTGGTATACTGATTGAAATTATATCAGTAACCAATGCCGAATAGATACCAGGCCCAGGCATTGAGTGGGAAGTACCTCGAGAACACCGGTCGCAACGACGGATACCCATAACATCTATACCTTTACGCATCAATATCCCGTGCGCACTCCTGGAGTACACCGATACGCTACCTTCTCCCAAACATAATAAAACTATAAAGTATGACAGCAAATTTATTTAATTACATAATATTTCTTTATTTATTAATTTTCTCCTACCGAGTTTTCTTGGTGTTACAGACACAAAATTAGTAGCTAATTATTACCTCTGAGTAGTAGAAATGCTTAGATTAAACAGGTAAGTATTATCAGCTCAATATACTTATATTTTGGAAGCAAATAATGGCAATACTTCAAATAATACTTTTATATACTTCTATCAAATGTACATAAATTATAACGCATAAATATGATAGAGTCCAGTTGAGAAATCTATTTACTCAAATGTAAAATAATTATTTTTGTAGTGAAAATATTATATATTTATAATGATTTTAGATATTGATTACGTTTGAACTAAAAAATTGTTTCGTCTAACAAATTTACGGGTTTGGAAAACTGAACAATTTTTATTCTCAGTACAAATACATCATCTTCTTGCTTATATAGGAAGTTATGTTATATTCAATGTGATGCATTTATATTCAAATTCAGTAATTATTTTTTGTGTGTACCTACAAGCTCTCTAAATCCCACTATTAGATCTTGATTTAGGTTATATGGACGTTATTCCTTAAACAATTTCCAAACATTTCTTAATATTCAATCGGGGTTCAATAAATTTGCCATGAAGTGGAGTCATAGAGCGCTTTCCTTTTTAGATGTCCAAATGGATCATTGTTCTGATAGTTTTTTACGACATTCCATTTGCCACAAATTCATACCTAGTTCTTTATCTAGAGAGCTATCCCACATTACCAAAATCTTAACCAAGGTTAATTATCTTAGAAATCGTATTGAGCGTCTTATAAACCGACGCCTACAAACTATTTTGATTGATCTGAAACAGAACCTACTCTTTATCAATCCAATGCCTACTTCCAATGTAATACCGACTGTATAGGGAAAAAAACACAATAATAAAACGATTTTAAACCAAACTCCCAGACTCCTTTCCTGTTCGAATATCATAATCCTTCGAAGTTCCTGATGTTTACCGACTTCTGTTCTCCTGTAACAGTGTTTAAATTAGTGAAACAAAGCGTTCGGTGGGCACTCGTATTGCATATCATGAAAGTTGTATTCGGAGGTAACGTAGGTTTGTATTTGTTCAATAAAGGTTGGAGACCGATCACCAAATCCAATTTACATGTCTCCAAATTTTATCCCGGAATCGTCTCTCATGATCTCACTACCACAACGGTAAAATTTGAGAATCCATTGAAATCCATAAACAACCTAAGAGCCTTAACCGTGACGACGGTTACTTTCTGCACTTGGTAGCAGTGGCGGCTCGTGACAATATTGAGTGGTGGGGCAAATCACGGGCCCAACTCCCCACTCTCTCCCTCCATTTTATTAATTTTATAAAGTTTTAAATCAGTTTAGCTCAGCTTACAGTAATTTATCACCTCATTTATTGCTAAGGGCCATTATTACAATGGTGGTTTAAGGATTAAATATGGCAAGGTCTAGTTTATTTTCTTTTTTTATTTATATGGATTGTAAGTCTAAAGTGAAGTTTAAACCGAAGATTATTGATCTACGATTTAAACCGCAATTGTAATAATGACCCTAACTAAAATAATAGCGATACAAAGAAATTAATGTACACACATTTAGAAGCCATTTTAAAATGAAGAATATAATAAAGTTCTTATCGGAAATACTTATCTACCTAAATATAAATACTAACGTATTTCCTTCAGAATTGCATATATTTAGTTTTTAAACTGCACGTACATACATGGGTCACTTACTTACATTCCCCCACTTAACTAACGCACAATTATTCAGGTGTTTTTGTGATGTGATTTTACATAGACGAAAACAACACAGAGTACATGAGTTATATAAGCGAAGATCGCCGATTAAAATATAATAAATATTCTAAGCATAAGCGGACGTATTTCTTACAAAGAATGGGAAATACAATTTTTATTTTCTTTGTTTGTTTACTTAAGCAAATGGCTTATTTTCGTTTACTTATATCCACTATTATGATGTAGTTTTCAGGAATAACTCCCTCATTATATTTATTATTTCATTTTCATAATTTTTACCCTATGAAATATATGAATGGTAGTTCATTTTGATTTGAAATACTATAGTTATTAATTTGCGGCGTCATCCTAGAATAATACTTTATTACTATAATTAATAAATATTAAATATTCTTGAACCCAATTTTTATTGCGGGAAAGTGTCTAAACCGAAGCTCGTATGCGACGGCTCTCTACATGTTTCTACTTTCAATAGTCGATCCTCAACGGCCGTCTGACTCACACGCTTGCCTACCGTGATAGTGGGAGAACCTTCCCTCACAGTGCAGAGCCGAGGTATACCCTTTATAATTTTTTTGCATTGCTTTTATTTTATTATCAAATCTAATGCTTTAGTTAAAAAATAAATACAGTTTAAAATATCTTACTTAAATGTGCATGACAGGCATGCCTCTTAAATTTTGATGTCTGTCTCGTATTTAATTATTTAGTTCTTTCATGGTTCCAACCATTAAGACAAAAAGAATTGAAAAAATAATTCGGAATAATTTAATTTTATACAAATAGAATTTATTTGAAGAAGAATGTGAATTATCTTCCTATTGTTGTATGTTTGATTAACAGTATAATCTATACCATCTGAAAATTAAAGAAAATAATTGTTTCTTTTTTGGAGATAAGTGGATTTTCCAATTCACGTCTTTCCAAGCTGTACATAAGCATTAAACAGTTTTTATAGCTGCGTCATTAGAATTACGAAACTTGTCACTCGCTTTTAATTATTAAAAATATCAAAATCTGCTTGATATTTTTCGTCGTATATATCTTTATGATGTTAATTTTGATAGCCTTCAACGTCACATATTGTCACATAATATTAACTTGCGCTATTTAAGTGCTAACTGATAACAGAAATATAATGGATATTTCTTTCTGAAAAATTATACAATGGGATATACCAGAACTAATGTGTAAAGCCAACGACAAATGCACATAAACATAAGGTGGAACAAATACGCTAATAATAGCAATAACACCAAAACGTCGTATAAATATTTGCTAAGATGCTTCAGCGGGGAAACTTGTTTTTCACTCGCCGGCAATATTTACACGTACATATGTTTATATGTCTATTTGGGATCGCGCACTGATGCATATTTATAATATCAATTTACATGCAACCTTCGAACAACGTGAACAATTAATTCCATTATATTTAAATCCATCTCGCAGGGCGCTTCCGCTTCGCTTTTGGTGAAGATGGCATGAAGGAATTCGTTTACCATTATATAAGTATCCATTAATGAAATCGACAATTGTACCATTTCGTTTAAACAATAGCGTAAAAATATAACCATACAATGAAATTCCCGTTGGAAGTTGTGTTACTTGGGTTATCGATTTGATTCAGATTAAGCATTCGTCACGCGCTTTATGCGTGCACGAATATAAAATGATGGCACTAATCGAATACCTAAATTATTGTGCGTATATTAAATGAATAAAGGAAAGCCTTGGTATTTTCATAGGCTAATGGAGAAACATTACCAATGAACTTATTGAATTTATTCCTAGTTGCACCAATTGCCGCAGAAGAACTTACATGTCCCTTACAGAACGTAAAGTCAGTCAAACACAGTGCTCTGTATGGCCAATGACTAAAATTTCTCATGACATATCAGTAATATTGTTAACATTTTCTTTATATCCTCACGCATGTGTACATAATTACAACGATTTTTCTTTCTGAAAATGTCGCACGATTTAAATTATTTTGTTAATACTGAATTGCGCCCTCTAGTATTACCAAATAAAATGCCGAGTTTCAGTATGTTTAGAATTGGGAGATGGCATTTATAAAAAATGGTGTCAACGAATGCTAGGTAACATAAATTATGACAGCAAATTCGCTTATGTAGGGTGAATAAGCATACTGAATTTTTATTAAATTAAATTAACGTTACATTAGTAATCATTTTCAAATTTAACAGTTTCTTTTATCAAGGCGGTTACAATTTGTTTGTTGTCAAATGTGTACCTCGGATTGCAGTTAGATAACCACCCTAAAGTATTTTGTCCATAAATGTTCTCAAGGATCCCATACTATTATTGTACTATTTTGAAGATCATCAATAAATTTATTTGGTTTCAGAATGAAAACGAACATTGACAGAGAGTTACTTCAAGCGTTTGCCTACAACGATATCACAGATTTCGATGACGACGATTCACTAACTGACGCAAATTTCAAGCCGAATTATTCTAATTTGGAAGGTAGTCAGGAAAGCGACGAGGAGAATAATGAACAACATTCATTACATAATAAAATAATGAAAACGACGTTGACAGAGATATCCTTTCCAATGACGACCACAAAAACCAAGAAGTCGAGAAAAACGGAAAGTAAAACAGTTGTCTTGATTAAAATGGGGTAATCTGAAATTCTCTCCGCAATTTTCTGCTTACAAACCTCTCAACGATGAAAAAACAGTAAACGACAACTGGTGTCCAATTAACGACTTTTGAAATTATTATGGAAATGGTTTTTTTGTTTTAGCTTATTGGCAAGTGAAACAAATACCTATTACTTTCAGCAAAAAAGTCGGTTACTAAATACAGATACTATTGAGATGAAAAGAGAAAACATAACGAACCAAATTAAAAGTAGATCGAGCACTGTAAGATATACTGATAACTAGCACACGAAATACAAATAAACTTCTGTCTCACAACAGATTTTAATCTTCACACTATGCACATTTCATTAGTTACGCTAACATCATCAGCTGTACAGATTTATTGTCAGAATACCAAATATGTATATACAAGGGCTGTTCGAACATGCAGTTCGCGAACGATTCGTGATCACGTGAACCAATCAGAGAACAGAGTGGAGTTCTCGCGAACTGGAATGCGTTGTCTGATTGGTTCACATGATCGTGAACCGTTCGCGAACTGCATGTTTGAACAAACCTATAATAAGTATATCCTAGGTAACAAAATCAAGCTTCAGGACTATTATCTTCAATAAATTTGAAATATTTATAATTAAGGGGTGTTAAATCTGTATTAAGCAAGCTATTATTATGTTTTTTCATATAAATAGCTTCCCACATATTAAGATTTGAAGACTTAATTACGTCGAAATCATTAATTGAAAAAGTGTGTCCTGCATTAATAAAATGATATGCTAAACGGATTTATCATGATTATCATGATAAATGATTCTTAACATGATATAAATGTTCTTTAAATCTAATCTCTGCATTCCTCTTTGTTTGACCTATGTATACTTTATTACAAATACTGCATTTGATCTTATAAATCCCAGAACATTTTTTAAAATAAATAATTTCCATATTACATTTTAATTTGTTTCTTAGTAATAGAATTTTGAAAAACCGGCCTAAGATTGAATTTTTTATACATGTTTAATATCTGGTTAACCCATAATTTATTAAAGTTAAAACTGCAACTATACTAGTTTCTCTGGAATAAGTGTACTTATATTTCTTAATGAACCCTTATTTTCTGCTACGTGGTAATCTAACTCTTTCCTAAAATTTCTTCTTAGCATAATAATAGCTTACTTAATACAGATTTAGCACCCCTTAATTATAAATATTAAGAATTTATTGAAGATAATAGCCCTGAAGCTTGATTTTGTAACCGAGGATATACTCATTATATATACATATTTGGTATTCTGACAATATACTTGTACACCTGATGATGTTAGCCTAGTTAATAAAATGTACATAGTGTAAAGATTAGAAAGTTGTGAGGCAGAAGTTTATTTGTATTTGGTGTGCTTACGAGTGCCTCTTTCGTCTCATTAAGAAATCATCTGTATTCAGTTAATAATCTCGATATAACTCAAGTACAACGTGAAACGATCGAGTCTGAAAAGTGAGACCACTAATTGATCGTTTTTTTTTTAATTAGTACTTACTTTACCTCGAGAAGAACATATGTGTACAGAGTGAGAAAATGGTCCAAGAAATCCAAACCCAACTGATTTTCCTTCTAGCAGGTGCTTCTGGTAAGGTACTTGATTTGGAAGTGCACCAATGCGCTACTACAAGAATGGCACCAGAGACAGATGGAACTTTTAGCTAGGAGTAGATGGTCATCGAATTTTGCGTCTTGCTGAACTTCCCTAATTAGGCACCAGAAAAAAAACTTTTAGAAAAGAGAATATCTGGAACAGGGACGATGATAAAAAATAGGGGATTTTTCACAATCGTCGAGGGGCCAACAAGATTTTGTAGCAAAACGGCCAGGGTTTAATGGATACTAAGGTTAGACAAGATAAAAAAGTAATTATTGTGAAATAGATAGACAATCGGTCGATCATCCTAGCGTCCACAAAACATAATCCTACTAGCACAGGAACCGCTAAAGCCAGATAAAACCCATATACACATTCCCAGGCCTGAAATGATTAGACATTACTATCCAAACATGGGGAACGTTGATTTACTCAATCGTTTAATTCCATGTTATGGTCGTATCACCACACAAAAAAAAAAGCCAGTTCATATGTTCGAACATTGCATGAACATAATTATGGTTGATTGTTGCATACAGTACAGAAAAGATTGCGAAGATCAAACACGGGCAAATAGGTGGCTCTTAGCTTTACTAGCATTTAAACTAAGAATTGCTGAACGTTTGATCCTAGGATCCGAGCGAAACATTAGAAATGCTGAAATTCCATCAATGCATACAAACAATACCGCAAACGAAAAAGTACAACCTAAAAAAACCAAAGGTTGCGCACCAATAATCCATGCACTACCTCCGCCGGAACGAAGAACATTTGATGCCATCCTCTTTACCAGAAGCAATGGATTTGCCTTCCGGGGGTCGTTGCAGAAAACTAGGCTGCGCACATCGACCTCACGTAAGGTGCATCGCCTGCAATTTTTTTTCTCTGGGTTCCAAAAAATCGAAACTGCTTTAGAAAGTTTCATGTTTAACTAACCTGTGTTAACTGTCACGTGTACCTACAATTTCATTAAATTTGTTGTTATTCACTTTGTCTGATTACTGATAATGATACGTGAACAAATATCTTGCTGTGATCTGTTAAAAACTTTCGCGAACTTTGACCTTAAATTACTTATTATTATAGTTTCATCGGCCACATAGTTGCAGGAATTTGAATAATTGAATATCTACGTGGTTGTCGGCATTGAAGAGGATATTAACGTTCAGTCTATTCGAAATTAACACTTTTTATAGGAAGTCATCACTTCTCTACAGGGCTAAAAGTATTACCGGTAGTACAATTTCATTTTCGGGTACGTGGGTATATCGGAAAATGATTGAAGAGACACTGGTGTAGTGGTAAAAAAGTGAAACATTTATTAAAAAAAAAAACGTCTTCAACGGCTGTCAAGCAAACCATTTTGTGCAATGCACTATCCCGCAATTTGTCTACCTGTCATAAACGTTTGAGGAAACATTTTTTGTTAGTTTTATTAGTATACATGTTACGGCTAAAGCGTAAACGGGGTTTGTTTGTATACTATCAAGTTAGTTTATAGAATAACCAATCAACTAGCTTATTTTAGAGAAAATTGATTTTTTAATAAAATAGCCAGAGTATTTTCGCTATTTTATAAACACATTAGTTAGTTTGTACGCTATTCAAGGTATATTGGTTAGTTTATAAAATAGAAATATTTTTAGATGATAGGCATTAACCAAACTAAATGTGGTTAATTGTATAGAAAACTTTCTATAGTCAAATAAAATAACCATCATATTGGCTAATTTATAAACCAGGGCTTAAAACATTAAAATCTCCAAATAAGAATGAGTGATTTTATAACCATTTTTGTTGAACAAACAATTCAGAGAGTGCTGTTGTAAGTAATTCTTATTTACAATTTATTATTCTTCAGTCTTTTACCTGGCTTTTATAGTCTCTCCAAACTTACTAATTTCCATCGTTCATGTTCAGTAACATCAGAGTTGTTTAATAGCTGTTTAAATAAGTTTTAATTTATTTTTATAGCCGTTTGTAATAATGTAATGTTAACTAATAGTTAATAAATTGATACGGCATACATAGATCTGAGGGACTTGTTACACATGTATTTTCCAGCATTAATAAAGCCAGGTTCTTAATAAATTAAGTTTAGGCATTTTCTTTTTTATAATTTCACTTTTCACGAGAGGGAAAATCGTTTGATAAAAAAAGCATATTATTACGATCATTACGATTGAATCCTTAAAGAATATTGACTCATTTTTATGAACTTCTCAATGATGCAGCAATACATAGTGCATTGTATTTGCAAATACATAATTTCTTGTAGCACCTTGTGCAATGCAAAAAAGAACATGGGACCAATCTAACGCTATAATGAAATAAAACTTTGTATTATAAGAGATCCTTGTAGTATGTCTCTCTTCTATACGTAATAGTGCGGGGTCCCCCAAATCTTTGGAGCTTTCCTGCCTTGCGAGAGCATGGGAGGTTCCCACCAATCTACAATTTTCTATGAGTTGCACAAACCAAGAAAGTGCATGTATGCCCAGTCAACCAAATTCAAATTTTCCGCAATTATATTTAGTAACTTCAACTTAAAGGTATTCAAATAACTATTAATCTAATACAAAATCGTAGGTAATTTCATGCTTTAATGTTGAAGTTACTAAAAGTAATTGCGGGAAATTTGAATTTGGTTCACTGGGTGTTCATTATTTTTATTTGTTATGCGCATAACTTCACTGATACATAGATAAAGGCCGCAGCCGGGAAGTACAATGAGAAATGCCCTTGAGCATAATTTCATTCCTCTTCATTCCTACCCTATAAGTTATACTGGGTAGCTATTATATTCCTTCAAAATACTATCCCTAAAAAATCATAGTTTTTGCAAAAAAAAAATAATTTAAGTTTTTAAAAAGATTTATTTTTCGAAAACTACTTTATTTACTTTAAATATGCTGCAGACATTTATGGCTAAAATATCAAAGTTCTATCCCTTCAAACATAGAAAAAAATATTATTGTTTTCAATACTTTTTTCTAAGAACTTTTTGCATAAATAGTACTCATTTACGCTTGAAAAACATTAATTTGAAAAATGTGAGTAAAGTATAACAGATTCATAAAAAGGGAAGTTCTCATACCTCACCATAATTTTGTGAGGAAGTAATTCCGCACTAAGTAATGATAAATATATCTATACGAGTTTAAAACTTACAATCAGAAAATAAAACTTATTTTAATGTGCCATAGCTATTTTTAACTGACAATATCTTTCCTACTCGTCTTGTTTCTTATCAAATATATCTACTAATCATATTGCCTAAAGTTACAACACACTAAAAATAAATACAACTGACAAAAGTTTAGCGACAGACGTAGGTACATAGTATTTGATAACTATTTAAAAAAAAATGTGCGAAAATGTGCGAAAATGTGCATTACCATAATCGTTGAAATTACAGTAAATTCTTATGTTGCTGTGTTTTAATAACAGGGTTTCCTTTTATAATTGTTAATTAAAAATAACAATTGTAGATTAAATATGTTTTGTTTTATAATCGTAAATCTTAAACCGAATTCGTATTTGTTTATTATTAGTTAGTGTGAATTGCTTCCTCATAAAATTATGGTTGGGTAAGACAACTTTCATTTGTATAAATGTGTTATACCCCTCCCACAATTTTCAAATTAATATATGTTATTAAAGGGTAAATAAGTATTATGCAAAAAATATGGTGGGTGTGCACAGGGTATAAGGCCCCCTAAAAAAATGATAAAATATAAACAACAAGTAGTTTTCGAAAAAAATCTTTTCCAAAAATAAAATATTTTTTTTTGTTTCACCAAAACTATAAGTTTTAGGATTCATACTTTGGATAATAAAATAGCTATCCAGTGTAACTCGTAAAGTAAACAGGCTCAAGGGTATCTCTCACTATACTTACCTACACTGTTGAAAATATTACGGTGTTGGCGTTAATTTTGCGCTAGTCAAATATTTTAGTGTTGATTTTTACAAACTTTGCCAGATGAGTTGACTGAGTTTGAGTGAGAGTTTGGTGGTTTGTTTGGATATGTTAATACACAGAAACAAAGCCGAAAACAGATACACGTGCAATGCGCGTGGTGTGTATAATGCAATACCGTATTAGATTAGATGAGGTTTCTATATTTCTATACGAGGGAAAAATTTTGATTGGTTGACGCTTCTGAATGTCTAGAAAAATAGTAAATCCTCATATCTGAACAAAGAATTCACACGAAATTCTAGTAATTTCTGTTGTATTAAACACACGTAGTCAACTGGTTTGGCAAAGTTTGTGAAAATCAACACTAAAATATTTGATTAGCGGAAAATTAACGCCAACACTGATAATATTTTCAACAGTGTAATAATACGATTCATTATATGCCAGATATTGACATATGAGATCAACTGCGTTTCAGCCGGATATTTTTGCTTTTATTATACTACAAATATATGGGGTGTCTCATCGAACTGATTTATTAGACTTTTTCGAAGTAATGGAAATATGATTTTGAAATCTGCTAATAGTCATCAATTACTATGATCTATCAACGGAAAATATTTTCAGCTTTATGATACATTTGGAATGTAGAGCCTTGATATCATATATTACAACTTTAAATTAACAAAACTTGTTTTTTTAATATATTTATTGGTATAAGGATTTGGTACATCTGTTTGTGATAGTTTCGGAAATATTAATGCTTTTTCACCTAAAATTGCCTAAAATGTGTAAACACTCATAACTGACTAAAACTACTTTTTTTATAAAGTGCTCTGTATACTATTTGTTAACCTTTACCCTATTTAGATATTTATCTAGTAATTAGGTATTTAATGTTAGGTACTACTCCTTTATTTATTAGCAAATTTCGTTTTGTTATTGAGAGTGTACATTAATTATTAGATATTAACAAGCCATGATATACAACAACAAACAAGTGATATTTATTACTGGAAACTACCACACTGGATAGTAATGAGCTTACGCGATGTTAACTAGATATATTCTTTATAATAAGTAAATTCTTCCCAAATAAAACATAAGTCAAAGGAAACAATAACAACATGGGAAGTTACAAATAGAAATAATATTTTACATTTACTCTATTTTCTATATTTGAACAGGTTTGTTATTTTACAGTAAATGCCCACATTTACATACATACTCGAAACGAACAAAGATTCCGAAGAAAAACAAATACATATTTTAAACATGGACATATTTATAATAAAAATTATTATTTATTAAACAGTTATAAGCACATTCCTGTATCCTGCATTAATAATTTAAATATTTGTTAGAACAATACTTACTTATGTGGAAACGATATCTACTGTAAAGGTATATACCTATACTACAAATCAATAATAATAGATACACAAGGAAATTTGCAACTATTTATATATAAAATTAAAATCTATATACGAATGTTAGTTTGGTTATATAAATCGGATGGGCTCCTAAAATCTACTAATTATTTCTACCGTATCAGCAAAAAAACGACGGCAATGCACTAGGTTTTCTCAATGTGCAAGTCAATATTTGCTAGCACAATGTATCATAAACTCAGATACTTTCTAAAACCATGTGGATACACTACTTTATCAGTAGCTGTCAAACGGTGGAAATACACTCTTTTTACAACATAGAGAATTAACGCTCTGCAGAAAGAGCTTGCCTAAAGAAAGACCTTAAAAAAGCAACAATCCACATTTGGCAATACTGCTAGGAATTACAGAAATAATAATAATCTTAAATCACTTACCTTCTGATCAAAATACTTCTAGAAGTCTTAAGATAAGTGATTAACGTAATTACGGTTCGAAGATATACTTGATGATTTTATTCTTTGCTTCCAGACTAGAAGTTTTTTATTGTTTCAATTACAATAACCTTATCTATTAATTTTTTAAAGATTTTAATCTCACATAAAAAAAAAACTAATGTCTTACAATAAGGAATTCTTACATATATTATTAATGATCTAATTGACGATTACTTGGATGTAATTATAATAGCTCCCAGATTTTGTTGATGTAAGTTTGAATAGCAAAACAAATTCGTTATTATACCATTCGATTTTTTTTGTCATTTCGTCGAATGATGAATTATATAAAGTAAAAATCAGAATGATTTTGTAAATTCTATTTATTCAGCTCGTAACAGATTCAATTTTATAATCGCCAACGTGTCGTATAATAATTTCAAGTAATTACTTTGCAATGCGTAATGAAACAGCATCGTCAAATTCAACCACCTCTCTACATCTGATCTCCCTTTATATAAGTTTCAAGGTTAGGTTTTATGCCTTTTATTAGCATTATTAAATAAATTCAAAAACAAACAAAAGTATAAAAGCAAGATTCCTAGAAAGTATTACTTCATGTACAGATGCTCACTTTTACAGTCCTAAATGACTCTTTGCGAAAATTTAAAGTATTAGCTCTGTCAACAAAATTTGTATTGCTGTCTGATCTTTACGTATTACTATGTTTGAAAAACATATTGACCTTCATTATTCCTCTAATACATTAGTAGTACATACGTACATATGTACATACATTGCCCGACAGATTTAATGTAGTCGTCAGTGATCCAGTGATTATCACAACTACTAACCAGTTGGATACGCAGGTGTTTGGTTAGTATAGTCTGCCCTTAGATATAACGATTTGACTAATGACGTTTAGCGGGGATTATCCACTGCCTGCCGCGGCAGGTACCGAGAAATTATGCATTACGCCACATTAGGAGAAATTGGACTTTTCTTAAGTAGGAATAATTATGTGTGATTTAATATAATCCAGGGTTTACAATTTAAGTCCCATTATTCTAAAGTAAGCAATTAAATTTTAACAAATCATACTACACGGGCCACAACAACTACGAACAGAAGCGTGCCCTTCATGCATATTACAACGTATCCAGCTGTTTGGAGTTTGGATGGCTCCTGCGGTATATACTTGTAGGCAATTGTATTAAAGAATGTTGTATAATATGAACACCCCTTGGCTGGATTAACTAATTTTTTGTTGATAAGAAACAGATTGCAAGAAGAGTAGAGGAAAGGGGGAGCTTGCATACTGATCAGTATGGCTTTCGGAAAGGTAAATCCATCATAGAGGCCGTGGAAACTGTTATCGAAATAGCAAAAGAATACCAAACCAGGTGGTGCGCCTTAATCACTATTGATATAAGAAATGCTTTTAATACGGCTAGACATCATTTATTGTTAAGAAGCCGCGAGGTGCAAACATTTCGGCACTCTCTTGTCATTTGATAATAAGCTACTTAACCAATAGGGAAATAATGCTTGATAAGGCAAAGGCAATGAGAATCGGCCAGGAGTCCGCAGGGATCGTACTTGGGCCGGCCTTTGGAATATATTATATAATGACATTCTGTCGTGGCAACTTACTGGCAATCCAGTAAGCATTGCTTACGTTGAAGATCTAGCCTTGGTAATTAGCGCTGACGATGAGAATGTATTGATGGCGAATGCAAACGAGTCTCTTACGCGGGTTAGTGAGTAGATCAGGAGGCACCAGCTGACTCTTGGAAACTGAAACATGAACTGTGGTAATGAAAGGTGTCGTCAAAGAGAGCAGTTTCCTTCCAACTTGAGGGGTGAAATAATTCCGCCAGGGAACTGGTTGAGGTATCTGGGTATTACCATGGACGAACAGAAATGAAATTCGACCAGCACGTTGGAGCAATCACACCATCAAGGTGGAGGACAGGCCTTGCGAAACTAACAAGATGATGCCTAAGACCTAGCGAGGAGCAGTAGCCTAAAGCCCATATTTTGCGCTGCCGATGATAACGTATTTATACACGAGCCCCTGTATGGGAAGATCATGAAATTAAAATACAACGGACAGCTTACAAAAGCTTCAGAGGACATGCTCCTACGTGTGGCGGTCCTCACTTTAGACAGTGTTTTGAAAGCCTCCCAAAGTGAGTCATGCAGGTGCCGGATCGACCTCAAGTCAGGAAAGAAGCCATTTACATCACCATAGAAGCGCGGACATGGAAGGGGTTAAGTCTCAGTCTAGAAGTACATCGTTGATTACATGGCAGGCAGAGACGCGGAGACCGAGCATGTGTTGGCAGTGGACGAAAACCACTAATAAGTGATGTTAGAGTCTGGATTGGCTGTGAGCACAGACATCTGAATTATTATCTACTGAGGTCCTAGCGGACACGGTATCTTCAGAATTTATGCTATGAGAATCAATGAAGGATTACACTAATCTTGCGTTCTATGATACCAAACGGGACACCGTTGGAGCCCATACCATTTTCACGTGCCTAAAGTGTAGATCGTGTGAGGGCTGAAACCTAGTGAAAAAAAAGTATACTTATACTTATCGCCAAGAACCCTTATACCCACTATGATTGCAAACCGCCTTCTAAATTGAGAGATCATTTCATCTATGATCTCTGCTATCATGAAGACAAAGAACTGAGAACTTGGAAGCAAGAACAATTTTAAAATCGACTAGATATATAAAGTATAAAATAAAATATAGTCGAGCACAGTTGTCCCAGAGTGTAGACGTTTTAAATTTGTGAAACAAAAACATGTGAAGACGTGGCACTACCGGATGAAATTCAAGAAACTACTGTATCGCTATAATAGGATAGGGTGAAAGCAGTTGACGCGATAAACGACGATATAGAATATTGCAAATCAGAACCATGATAGCACGGAAAGCTGGAATCCGGTACATGTATGATACAAAATTTTCAAGAGGGAATTTATCGACTTAAAACAGAGACAATGTTATAGAACAGCGAAATAATGGGAATGCTCTTACAGAACAGTGCAAAAGAATTCATTCAGAATAGTTTATTTAAAGAAAGGAATGACGGGACAACGAAGAAAATTTTCTTATTTGATTTTATTTAAAATTTAATTTTTAAGTATTTTTATGTATTTTTAATTATATTTATATTGATATATTTTAAATACATAAATTTACTACTTAGGTTAATTAGATTAATTAGATTAGGATGGGGTGGCCTATCGATCTGTTCACGCGACTTTCAGATTTTGTGTCTCCTTTTTACTAATCTTACTTATAAATGTAGATACTTCCCAATTTTTCTAACTCTACAGTGGCATGCTGCGGTTAGCACGTGTAAATCGGTAAAAAATATTCTATGCTAAAGAATCTGAAGGCGCTGCGACTTGGGAGTTCATAAAATACGAAGGCAGTAGTCGAGGTCGGTCGACCGGGAAAAAAATGTTTTGGAAACGAGAAAATTCGCCGAAATTTCAACCAAAACGAACCTCACCTAATGCGAACCATTAGGTGAGGTTACGGAAGGTTTCGCGATGCCGCTTCCTGCGATCTCCGCGATTAGGAGCGCTACGCGAGATTGCGTAATGCTTCGCCACTCACTTATTCGTTTCGGTTCCTCACAGGCTGAGTCTTGTCACATAAGTGCCATTAATTGCAACTCCTATGCTACTATCGATTGCCCATCGCATACGTACGAAGTTGCCCAGAAACCTGCGCTTCACCTTATGAACGGAAACCACTGCCGCCTTTGTTCGTATCGCTAAATAATATGTTTCGCGGGTCATTTGGCTTCTACCCGCACAAACACTTTTTTTTACAACGGTTCCGAATAATCATCTTTATAATATGTGTTTAGTATACTGTCTTTTGTGAATATGTGCGCATACACCACGTGATGTACGAATGGATTGAGTAACATTTCTTTCTGTAATATTCGATAGTTTGCTAGTGAATAAGTTAATTCGTTATCTAGAACAACTTAAGGTGTCCAGGAAAGGATTTATTAGGGTAGGCACGTTTTTAATTTTAAATTATTGAAATTATTGCAGAGATGTTGAATTCAGTAGTAGTCTAAAAACATCGTCTAGTATATACTATAATAGTCTAATATATATATATGATATATATATATATTATATATAGTATATATATACTATATATAATAATATATTGCGCTTCGAATATTTTAATTGAAATATCTGTTTCACAGCTTAGTCGCTATGGACAATTTTTAAGTGAGTATACAGGCTGTCTCGTAGTAAAGTGTCCAAACGTACGGTAAAGGTACCTGATATGATTCTGAACAAAATATCTTAATAAACTTTGGTTTGCAAATGGCCCATTCCAAAGATACAGTGTGGTTTTAATGTTGAAGAGCCCGTTTAAGCTGTTTTCCTTCGTGGGGCACTCGATTGTGGAGTATAATCCAATACCACGGACGGGAGTAAGTTTTGCCACCAGTTACAGAAGACGTCAAGTGGGCGTCAAGATGAAAGATAAAAGTGGAGGGGATAAAATATGTGATTGAGACCCTCTATGTAATTCTCATGGGATTTTATTCCAGAACTCCTCTAGCGTGTCTACTGAATTAGATGAATCATACAGGGCATTAAATTGAAAGGGGCCACCTCAACTCTTTACCTGCTGTGATTGCTATAAAAGTCCGAAACCTGTCAATTGTCATATCAAAGAGGTCATTCCTAGAGATGTAGCAGTGCGCACCCTTGCGACCACTCATTCAAAAAATATTTTAAATCTTTTTACGGCAACATGTACCAAAAAGTTTTTTAATCGGTATGTATGTAATAAAACACAATTGGAATGGTGGTTTGAATTTTACTTTTAGTTACTTTACTTTGTAAAGGCACGACTGGTGCCTGCGTCATCGGGGAGGCTATGATATAGATCGAATTTCTTCGTAGAACTTCGTAACTAACCTCATAACATATCATCTTACACACGATATCACACGAAAAACTTCGATCATGTCATAGCCTCCTCGATGAGTCATGCACCGGCCGCCGCTGCTCTTGTAAGGAAATACGTGGCATACACCTTAAAATTCAGATGTTCCCAAAGAGAAAAATCATGTGGTGTACGGTCCGGCGATCTGGCAAGCTATTCTATAGGTCCCCTTCGACCAACCCAACGATCGCGAAGATGGTGATCCAGAAATTGTCGCACTCCGGCAGAGTAATGTGGAAGCGCTCCATCTTGCTGAAATAGTATCTCATTCTCCAACAAATCTGGATCTGCTCAAATTTTTCTGTGATCAAAGGATTGATTGTAGGTATCGTCCAAAGTTATTTTAGGTGGCTCGTTTCAATAAAATGGCTTGTATAATGACTAACTCTAGTTTAATGATACCGATAAAAGTTTAAGGTTTTAGAGTATATTTGTGGATCGAATTAAGTGGGATATGTGAGTGGAAGGGAACAGAAGCTTGTAGTTTTGATTACCTAATATAAATAACGCAATAGAGATTTAAAGCTTGCACATATTATATTCGTTTGTATTATTTATATTATATTATTATATTTCTCAACATTATAGAAATGTGGATACAATTGAATTTTAATAAAAAAAAACCGTGAGTAAAAAAAGTAAGACTCAGTTAAAAACAATTCCATTTATTCAGAATTTTCGCACACATATATTCTCATAGATAAACATACATCCAATCATCTAATTTCCCAATCCCCTGTAGAGATCATTTTGTAAAATAGGGAGTCCTTGTTCTCTTTAAGTTTTGTCGGTTCATCAAACTCCGCTATCGTACCATCGTCCACCACCATTACCCTATCAGACTTGAACACTGAATTCAAACGGTGCGCTATAGTTAATATCGTGCATTCTGAAAATTGCGTTCTAATCGTTTTTTCCATTAAGGCGTCAGTGTTCGAATCTACATTAGAGGTAGGTTCGTCTAAAATGAGAACTTTATTTCGACGAAGCAAAGCTCTCGCTAAGCAGAACAGTTGGCGCTCTCCAGCACTGAAATTAGAGCCGCCTTCACTAATAGCGCATTCGAGTTGAAACTCCATACTCTCTATCCTCTTTTTCATTTCCACTAAATCTAAGATATTCCATATAGCTGCATCTGAAAATTTACTATTCGGATCTAGGTTACTCCGCAACGTACCCGAAAAGAGGATGGGATTTTCTGGGATGATGGATATTTTAGAGCGGAGAGCTGGAAGGGCTACACTATCTATGTTTAGATCGTCTATAGATATGGATCCTGATTCAATTGGGTATAGACGGTAAAGCGACGATATAATTGATGTTTTCCCAGCTCCAGTTCTTCCGATTATACAAATTTTCTCGCCAGGATTTATAGTAAAGGAAATATTTTTTAAAATTAACTCCTGGGTTTTGGGATATCTTAGGCAGACGTTCTTATATTCGATTTTTCCTTCATCTGGCCAATCCTCAGGTTTATCTCCACTGATTTCTTCCGGTTTTTCTTTGGTATATTCGAGTATTCGCTCTACCGAAGTCATCTGATTTTCTAATTCGGCCCACTGCCGTATACCCCATTGAAGTAATCCGGTTAATCCGAAAGCTTGTGTTATTGCCAGTCCCACGCCAGACGCTTTAGTACCTAAAATATGAACATATATTTGCATAAATGATCATCACAATGTTAACTACATGCAGTACCTGTATCGAATAAAATAAACGTTAAAGTTACGAAACTGATATACAAGGCACAAAGCATATCCAGGTAAAACCCAAACGCTCTGTTGGTGGTCAAATACATATAGGCACTTGAGCTATGTAAATCCTGATGCTTGTCGAATTGAGAATGTAAAACTGTTTGTGCTTCACAAGCTCTTATTGTCGTAACACCTTCTAATGATGCATTTAAATGGCCAGTTACTGGACTTCTAGCTAAAAACTTATAATGAGCATATTTGACACCTTTAAAAAGTTATTCCATTACCAAAACTCGCACTTATATACCCACCAATCGAGAAAGATAGTTCTGATTCTACACTACTTTCTGCGAAGCATAAGTCAATGCTTATTTCCAATAGCCCCTATGAAATGAGTAGTACAGTGTTTTTTACAATTTTTTAAAGTTGATATATGCCATAGTCCGTCCGTTTCGTGTATAGAAGCTCTAGTCTGATCAGCCATTGAAAAGTGGCCCTAAAGCCATAGGACTGAAATTAAAGCAAATGAGTACTACTTCCACACATACAATAAATACGAAAAATTGCTCAATCGATGCCACTTCATTCGAGATATTAGCATGAGGATAATTATTAATGGAAGTAGAATTATATTTTGTTCTGGTTGAGGAATTACTTAAGCTATCATCTCAAAAAAAAAAAACATGTAAATAAATACTGATTATGGGCATTATATAAAAAAATCAGAGGTTAATTCCGTTCACTCAGTTCAAAGTTATCATTATCTTCCTTTTTGGAAGGGCAGTTTTTTTGAGTTTGGTTTAAGGTGCCGACTTGATTCTTCGTGTTATATAGGAGTGTATGCATTTGAATTTATTATATATTTCTTTAAATTCTTTTTGTTATATTTGTATATGTTTCGGCTTACTACATATTTTCTACGCTTTTTTTGTATATATAGAGCTTGTAAATAAAAACTAAGTCTCTTTGAATGATGTTAGTAGGAGCACTTTGTTATTGGTTTTTTAGGATTATTGTATGCATGTTTCAGGGCTAGCAGTTATAAAAGCACCGGAATTTAAAAAAGAATATCCTAACAATAAAATAATATTTAGCTCTATATACGCAGTTTCATAGTTATTATTATTTCCTCTTTTTGTTGCGATTTCTTTTAGAGTTAGGTTTAAGGCCACTCATAGAAATTGAGGGCAGTTTAAATGCGGAATGATATCTGCAAATTCTGCAATAACATGCAGTATCGGCAGGAGATCACTTTATTGGCGAAAATTTTATCTTTCAGCAAGATAACGATCCGAAGCACACCGGCCGGATTGTAAGGTATTATCTTCCTGATTTAAAAGTGGAGGGTAAATGCAAGTCAGTGATACACCACCTCAAAGTTCAGACACAAACATCATTAAAACAACTATGGGATTTCTTCTGTGGGACAGACCAAAATATAATAGATCTCCTAGCAATGTAAACCAATTATTCACTATTTTGCAAGAGGAGTGGAATAACAGTCCACGCAAATGTATTAATAATCTAATAAATAGAGTACCGGATAGAATTAATAGCGTTATTCAAACGAAGGCAGGTACACTAAATATTAACAATTAATTAGTTATCATGTAAACTGCTATGCTTTGCCTTGGTATATAATAAAATAAACGTATTCACCATATAAGTAAAACGTTTTCTTTGAAATGAATGCTAATAGAAACATAATCTTATGAAAACGAGTTGTGATCACTTTCTTATGCATAGCTTATCATGAAGGACAAAGAACTGAAGAATTGGAGCAAGAACTAATTTGTAAAAATCGACATATATATATAAAGGTAATAAATAATAAAATATAGTCGAAGGACAGTTGTCCCAGAGTGTAGACGTTTAAATTTGTAAACAAAAACATGTGAAGACCGTGGACTACCGATGAACATTCAAGAAACGATGTATTCGCAGTAATAGGTAGGTGAAAGCAGTGATGCGATAAACGACGATATTGATATTGCAAAGAACCATTGAAGCACTGAATCTGAATCCCGGATGTATACAATAATTTCAAGAGTGTGAATTATGGGACTAAAACAGAGACAATTGTTAGAACATCGAAATTAATGGGAGTGTCTTACGGAATAGTGCAAAAAAAATCATTCAGAATAGTGTATTTAAAAGAAAAGGAATGACAAGGGACAATCGAAGAAAATTTTCTTTATTTGATTTATATTTAGATAATTTTAATTTTTAAAGTAATTTTTCTATAGTATTTTTTTAATTATATATTATATTGATATATTTGTGATACACCACCTCAAAGTTCAGACACAAACATCATTAAAACAACTATGGGATTTCTTCTAATGGAACAGACCAAAATATAATAGATCTCCTAGCAATTTAAACCAATTATTCACTATTTTGCAAGAGGAGTGGAATAACAGTCCACGCAAATGTATTAATAATCTAATAAATAGAGTACCGGATAGAATTAATAGCGTTATTCAAACGAAGGCAGGTACACTAAATATTAACAATTAATTAGTTATCATGTAAACTGCTATGCTTTGCCTTGGTATATAATAAAATAAACGTATTCACCATATACGTAAAACGTTTTCTTTGAAATGAATGCTAATAGAAATATAATCTTATGAAAACGAGTGGTGATTACTTTCTTATGCACATCACTGAATATCGTAACAATAAAATAAGATCTAATTCCATATACGCAGCTGAAAGCTATGAGTACTTTCTTCTTTCAACTTCATCTTTTGTTACATATAAGTGTATTTCTTTTGGTACTATATACATTTTTGTTTGACATATTAATATAAAGCAACTAAATCTCTATTAGATATATAACACATTGATCACTAACGATCAAAAAGTTTTTTTTATTTACATGGTCTACCATACAGAAATAACTTAAATAAATGTACTTATTGTAAACCTAAATGTATACAGTCTGATGCAACAAAAAGCCAAGTTCGCACCTTAAACCAAACTTAAAAACACACGCTTCAGATAAGGAAAGTAGGGATAACTTTGAAGTGAGTAGGCTTCTGATTTTTATATAATGCCAGAATCAGTGTTTACTTACATACTTTTTTTTGAACGCGATTCTTTGAGTAATTCCTGAGAAAAAGAAATATTCAATTTTTCCACCCTCATGCGTATATATAGAATGGAGTGGCATCGATTAAGTTAATTTTTTATTTTTGCAAATTCTATAGCTTTAGAGGCACTTTTCAATGGCTTGTCGGAGTAGAGCCCTTTTGCTTATTTCGTCATTTCGTATTATTATTGGTTATTTTTCCCATAGGGTCCTTCTCAAGTTTACGCCTTCATTCTGCATTGAAAGCGCTACGTCGTGTTTTTATTTCAAAATATCATTTACATTGGATCAATAAATGTATTTTAGAATCATATTTTCAAGATGGCAAATGAGAAGATGATGAACAGTGAAAATACTCAGCGATGTTTTGTGCTGAAGAATTTGTAAATCAATTTGCGGAGGAACAAATAAATAATGAAGCTGCCATTCGACACGTTAATCTTGTGGTTCATTACTTTAGGGAAACCTGACGTGTTTTGAAAAAAAAAATCATCTAGTCGCCCTTCAGTTCTAATTAAAAATGTAGTGAAAGATGTACGAATTCTTTGGAATCGCAGTTCTTGAAAGCCATCACAACAACTTGCACAATAAGCCGGTAGAGATACTAAATACTATAGGAAAAAGTGAGATGATTTTTTTTAGATCTAGAGTTAGATCTGTTGTGTAGATCTAAGTTTGAAGAGAGAAATGACCATATTTTAAGGATTACCTTTTGCTCTGATGAAGCTTTTGGTTTAAATTAACAAGTGATGCCACACATTCTCATCTTTCCATTTTGTCTGCACAAAATGCTCATGCTATTGGTGAAACCGAATTATATCCCGTAAAGACATATAGAACCAATATTATTTGAACATACGATAATAGGTGCTTTTCTATTTACCGTCTGACTACTTCACTTCAGTTAGGTGCGTTAAGCTACAAACTACTAACATTGAACTCAAGTAGTAAGAAAATTTCGCGGTTCATAGTAAATAGCTCGTAGCTTAACGCACAATACTGAAGGAAGTTATGCCAGAAAGGTAAATAAAAAGCACCTAATAGCAGCCAGATATAGACTAATATTGGGTACATGAATTTATAGAACAATTATTTGATGAAGAGTTACAGCTAGGCGATTTTCAAAACGACAATCCTCATACAGTATAGAACAACAGAACAATTGCAGAAATCTATCGATAACAGTAAGGCCTCTTTCAGACGAGGCGATTAATTGATACCACTAGTTGAACGGACGATTGTCAAGGAGCATACTGATAAAGTAAATGATTGGGAACCGCCTGAACCCTTTCACACGGAGTTCAAATTAAGAATGTAATGCAAATAACATTTTCAATTTGGATTAACCCACGGCTATCAAATGCTACCATTTATTACCCCTCATTTAATACCTTGTGTAAATTATGAAGAATGGCTGGTATAATTTACGATATGATATGGATGTGTATTTTTTAAATATATAAATTTAAACCTAGCTGTATCTATTTTCAGCAATAGAGTCTTTTGTAGCACGTTTATTACTTTTTTTTTTGCGTAGGAACATTAGTTAGTTTAATGCATACCTTATGTGTAATTTTGGTGCATCAAGAGAGAGTTAATGTATATATAATTACTCTTTACTGTATTTTGTTAACTAACTTCATTCACAACAATGAATGACATTGATATGTACTTCCCGGGAAATAGAGTGGAATCAGAACAGCCATATTCGATCGTACTGTGATGCAATACAAAAAAATAAATGTATACGAGTAGATACTTACTGATATTGTCCAAACGTTTCAAGCTCCTACTTGTCGGCAGGTAATAATGTCTTATAATTGCTAATACAACACCAAATGCAAACGTAAGAAAGAAGAAGAATGTGTTGACTTTTATTATTAGGATTACACTTCCGCCAATTATAAAGAAAACCTGCAAAAAAATATTGTAGATATTTATATGTAAATTAAGCTTCAAACTCACTCTAAGACATTCGTATATAATGTATGGTATAAATTCATCTGTTGTCGCAAAATCTTTTGAAAAGCGATTCAGTATGTTTCCAGTAAGGTGTGTGTCAAAGAATGCCATAGGAGCGTGAATAATATTTGCAAAGCAATCGCGATGAAGCCATCTGGAGCAACGACTTGATAACCCAAAAAAGAGAAAAGATTTCCCCAAAACTGTTGCTGCTGTTATCAAAAGGATTACAGTGTAAATAAATGGCACTGAAGATTTGTTATCGGATAGTTCTTCTAATTTTTGTACAATTGTAATATTATATCTTAACTCTGTATAATTGTTTGGCTGTAAAGTGTAGTTTTTTCCATCGCCTTCTAATATTCTCGTTATACTGTTTTCAACATCGATCCTGAAGAAGCAATATTTGAAAATAGAATTTAACATCTAGTAACAGCGGTTACTTACCATCGTGTTATGTAAAAGTCAAAATAGCTAGCTCCAGATTGGGCTATCACATACAGCAGTAATAATAAACCAATCCCAGGAATACCACCAGCGTAACTAAGATATTTCTTATACACATGTGCATCTACTTTTCCTTCTTTCTTGTGCTCGCTATATAGTTTAGCAGCTTTTTCTGGCAGACTACTGTGTGACTTTAATAATAATGCGTCTTCGGTTTCCTCTTCCTCGTCGTCTACATCGCTATCGTAAACATAATTGTAGTCTATATGTTCTTCTTCTTTGTGAATGGCTTCACGCTCTGCAAAGCCCAAAGGCAACCCACTTCTTTCTAATTCACTAAACAAGCCTACGTCGCTAATACGACCATCCTTCATAACAATAACTTGATCTACTTCCTTCAAATACTGTATCTGTTGTGTTACGATGATGACAAGCTTGCCTTTTAAAAACTTCTTCAAGCAATTCATGAATACAAATTTCCCAACGTTCAGATCTAAACCTGTCAATGGACCATCGAGTAGATATATGTCTGCTTCTTTGTACACTGCTCTCGCCAAGTTTATTCTTGCCTGTTGTCCTTTGCTCAAATTTAAACCCTTATCGTTAACTAAGGTATTGTCGCGTTTTGAAAAGCCTTCAATATCTTTCCTGAGTCCACACACTTTTAACACAGTGAGATACCTATCTTGTTGCAGCTCTAATCCAAAGAGAATATTTTGTCTTATAGTACCAGGAAACAGCCACGGCTCCTGTGATGTGTATGAAACTGATCCGTTTACATTCAAATAACCGTCTACTAAGGAAATATCTTCCAAAAATAGTCGGAGGAGGCAGGACTTCCCACTACCTACTGGACCTGTAAGGCCATACAAACCAGCACCTAAATATAAATTAACTCCATTAAGCACATTCTTATTTTTAATAATGGCTGCGTGAACGTTTTTAGCTTCGATTTTGACGGCTGTTCCCGGTGTAAGAGCATGTTTTTCTGAAACTTCTGGAACTAGGAGGAAGTTTCTTATTCTTTTAATTGACGAACGAAGATCTGCTACTTGGGAGATGCCAAGGGGTATTGCCACTGTCAAAACGGTGCGTAAAGAACCGTAGCAACCCAAAATTATAAAAGCCTTCTTAGCGGTAATGTTATTTCCGAGCAAAGAAAATGTCATCAAGCAAATAAAAAACGATATCCTACTGTTCAAGTTGCCAATGGAAAGCATGATTGTCTTCAGATAAAAAATATTTTTTAATTTACTAATTTCACTCCTAAAAGGTTACCTAAATAAGTTACACAATTAAGCATTAAAATGAAACATACTTTCTAATAAGATTCACTAATTTACTGAAATAATTTTCCCAAACGTATGTTTTGATTATTTGAATGGTGACCAAAATCTCCTGTATTAGGCGAATACGTTCGTCGGATTTTGCAGCTGTTTTCAATCTGTTTTTCGTAGTTTGCTTCCCGATCCATACTGGAATAAAATAGATTTATTAGAGATCTGCAAATTACTCTTTTAGCTATAAATATTTTATGTACACCAGTAAGTAATTACGTATTTACATTGAACGGGAATCAATATTATCAAGAATCCAACACCAAATATAGCAGAAACTCCAATATGTTGGTACATCACGTATGTCATAATTATGACTTGGATAATGCCAATCCACAGATCGTGAGCCAAAACTATAGCTGAGTCAAATAAAGCCACATCTTTAGTCATCAAGGTAACTATTTTTCCATTTGTAACATCTATGAGTGAAGTTGTGCTAAGCTTCAGTGCTTTCCTATACATAAGTGAGCATAAACCAATTCTTATTTTTTGCGCCATTTGTTGCAGATAAAGCATGTATCCGTGATTGTATATGGTCTGAAGTACAGTTATTGCGATGACAATGAAAGCAAATAGGTATGCGTCTTGCTTTGACATCGTGGATCCTCTCTCAAAAAATGAAATAAGCTCACCAATCGCCAATGGTCTAGTTACCCTAAACAAAGAAAAAGTATTCTATACCGAAATTACTGGGAGTATAAACAGATGCTATTTAATATTTTCAATTTTTAAATGTATGAAGAATTATCTACCAAGGACACTTAAGCAATTTTATATTGTTTAGCGATATAATAAAAACGAAATGCGCTTCTACATGCTTCTACATAAACAGAAATCGGTATTAAGTAGAGATTAACTCTATTTAAGTAATTTATTTAACCTTCTTCTACTATATCTATTGAAACAAGCGTGAGATATTCTATTTTGCAGGTAACAAACAAGTTTCCAATGTTAGTCTAGCGTAGCATAAATATTTGACTTCGTATGTTTATATAAAACTATAAACAAAATGATATAGGCAATTCTGTTCTACGTAAATATGCGATAAAATGAGATAGGACTTTTAATTGTATTTTCTTTAAGAAACAAACTGCCAAGTAAATCACAGCTAACCCAAATATTATCATTTCACATAATTTTCAGTATTACTTCAAATATTTTAGTATTATTAAAATAATTATCAATACCGGGTGTGGATATTCGTGAAAGACCTGCAGGTGGCGAACTTTTCTTGCTAAATTCTTAGTCATTTATCTTAGTTGAAAAATCTTATATTTTGCATCTAAACGATATCTCGAAAGTTTCAATATTCAGTTTTCAACTATTCTTGCTAAAAGAAGCAAGAAATTGAAGTAGCGTTGTGTTGTGCATATTTTTCTGCCTCGTTAAATAGTAATTCGTTCGTTATTTATTAATTGAAGAGCTCGGGGGAAAATAGTAACAAGCCACATTTTGAAGAAAATTCCGTTTCAATGCAATTCGTTCTATGAAAAGATTCACAAGCTTTCAAACTGGATTTTCTCATTATTGCTGTAATGTGGCTTGTTACCATTTTCCCCCGAGCTCTTTAATTTTACTGTTTATTGATTCTTACACTTTTTTGGCGTCTTAGTTTTCTTTTTCTGTCATTAGTTTAAAAAGGGTTTTTAATTTATCGAGTATACTAATAGGTACATGTTATATGGTGCATATGTATAATGGAAATGGCGAGGAGGAAATGCGAGAATACCGTGTTCACTGCCCGAACCAGTGAAACCATCCTATTCAAATGTCTTTCGAATGTTGGATCAATCTCTTTGGAAAACGGGTTCATGTGTGTCAAGTCATCAAAGTGCTGGAGGACTAATGCAAAGGCGCACTGTACAAATAGAAGAGTAGATTTAGTAAACAGGAATCCCTCAAAAACAAGCCTGCTAAGAAGGAAAAAAGGTTCGAAAACATTGCCTCTTGGGTGTGTGTATTTAGTCTCCCATTTCTTTTACCTATTAAATTATAATTATATCAGCCAACTTTTCATTTGCTCATTGTCGGTCTTTCTACGTCCAGAGTTTCGCAATCACAAAGAATGTGATAAGCGTTCTCTATCATCCCATTACACGGTCTGCATTTAGTATTTCCATTGTTAATACTAATTTTCTGTAAGGAGACCTCTTACAATGCGAAGATTGTTCCTCCTAAGCTGTAGTAGTACTTCAGTCTTCTTTTTTTGATGGTCTCTTAATAAAGGTCTTTTTATGATTTTGCCTGGTTGTTTTATCCGTACCTGCTCTCGTGTTGTGTTTTTAAACACTTCTATAACAGATCTGTAATGTCCCAGGGAATTGGTGTATGTGTATTGATATTGAAATAATAACAGGTATTATTCGTATTCCAACTTTTTTATTTAATATATTTATTGCAACATGTTTCGGCTACATACCATCTTCAGGCAATAAAACGTCAAGGTTTGTCAACCAAAATGGCCGGAATGCCAGCCAAGGACGCACTGAAATGCGTCGGCATTCGGGCCATTTTGGTTTTGCTGTTTCCATACGTTTTTAAATTTGTGATAACTTGAAAGTTTTTAAATTACACGTTTTAATGTGTTTTGTTTTCTTAGTTTTTTAACGTTATGTCATTTTAATGTAGTGTTAATCAGATTAAAAGTTTTTATTTATTTTATTTATCTTACTGCACAAAAATATTGACACATCAATCTTACATAAAAACAAACCTTGACGTTTTATTGCCTCAAGATGGTATGTAGCCGAAACATGTTGCAATAAATATATTAAATAAAAAGAGTTGGAATACGAATAATACCTGTTATTATTTCAATATCAATACTTCTATAACAGTTTCTGGGCATATATATGAAGCCAATGATCCCTTGCTTGCTAACTTTTCGTGTCCTGCGATTGCTGATTAGCACAGGTCACCCACACCAAAAAGACTTTATTGTGATCTGTCAGGTTCTTCTGGTCCCCGAATATATTCCCGAACCAGTGTTTATTGAATTTTGGAGTATCGCCTGATTTTCTATTGCAATCCTCTCGTTTTTATAAGCTTTCTGATTTCTACTGCGCAATGCAATTTTGCATATACCTCTGCCTGAGAGACTGTTGCATATTTTCCTAGACGAAGGCTGATTAAACAAACGCGTTTGAATGTTTTTGCAGGTTTATTAAAAACGCTAGCTTTATATTTAATGAAACGAACTCATATGCGTGCAGTTTTGAAGACAATTAAATTATACAGGGCCAGGCAAATGTGTGGGAACACCTGAAAAGGTACAAGATGATCCCTTAAAAAAAAGACTACCGATAACGTCGTATCTCGAAACATGAGATAGTTGGAAATCAAAGTATGTCATAGAGTAGAATAAAAATACTACAAAAACTTTCCTTACGGTTATTTTTTAATAGAACCCATAATTTAGCCAGAAATCAGTTGTTCCCCATAGTTGCCACAGCAGTTCATCAGCAGTTAAAGTTAAATCTAGGCACTACTTTGACGTTATCTTTGAATCAGAAAACGCCAATCTCGCTGGTAGAATTTGTTTTATTTGAAGACTTGTTCGAAATTCCTAACATGTAAGAATTATTTCCCTGTGAAGCATATGGTATCGTTACAACTATACATACCTATGCATGCAGATACCTTCATACGTTAATATGAATCAACAGATTAACGTAAGAGCTGACAAATACAGTTATGATATTGCTTGCCTACGCTAATTATTATCATTCAGAGGGAATGCTACTAACGTCAGTAGACAATTGCAGACGTATTTACGCTACTAATTTCGAAATTTATTGTGTCGTAGAACAAAAGGAACGTTACAGAGAAAACGTAATAGTGTAATTGTAAAAATGTGTAGGCATCGTTTAAAGTTTTGTAATTAGCATCCATACGTAAACCGTATCTTATTTATTTTTAATGAAATGTTTCTAATGCTTCTTTCTAATATTTGCAGTTATGGTGTGCATAAATAGTTTAACAGTTATACGTTGTGTAAATATATGAAGGAGGCTGGTTTGCTTAAACTCAAAACACGAGGTCTCAGCCTCACAGCATTCAAAGACGGTTGTTCTTTGGATTTTTAATGAGGCATTTAAGCGAACGATTCCAAATAGGAGCAAATGTTTCAATTTATACAATAATTATCCAGAATGATTAAATCAATAGCAGTAGTAGACGTACAGTGAAAAATAGAATAGTTTCAATGGCCATTCATGTAGGCCTTTCGTTTGATGTAGCTATTTGTATAAAGGGTGTTACAATAAGCAAGGAATGATAATACAATACAAATACAGAGAGTAGGTTGTCACTATGCTTAAAAAGTAAACCTGTTATACCAATCTTGAACAAGCAGGTAGATCAAATCGGAAGAAAGTTTTGTGAAAGAAAGTGGAGAAACTTTGTGAAAACATTAGGCTACTTCAAAGGATCCAGTGAAAAAAAATTACGCGGCCGTCCAACAAGAAATAAAGGCCATTTGTGGTTGGTAGAGCAGCGAGAGTCTGTACACCAGCCAGAAAAAATCATAATAATACCATTTACCGGAAGAAGAAGGTAGAATAATTGGATAGATATTAATATACAGTGAAAGCGTGAACCTTGCATTTGCAGATAATGTAAAACATCTAGGCGTTGTATATGATAAGAATCTATCTAATTTCGAAATCGATCTAAGAGCTAATATGGAATCCGCATTTTTAAAAGATTACTCACAACGCAAAGCTATTTTGAACCTGTTGAAGAATATGCGGTAAACCTCGGGAAATTATGCCCAAAACCGGTTCATTTGCTGCATCATGGCAGTATCTCCAACCACTATTTATAGAGCGATAGCATGATGACTAGAGCATGCAATACCGTTATATCGTTACCGCAGTTTTGCAAAATTTCGCGCTAATTTTCAGTACCGCAAAAGTGAGATTACGGATGCGATTTCGTGGTATTAAAAAAAGAATCAAAAAAGGGAATCTCCGCCACCAACTGTCGTACATTAGTAGGTAAATACCCTTTAAAATTTACAGTGTAATCAGGGAATTTCTGTCAGCAAGTACTACATTTGTTGTTCATTCAATGTTTCATTCATTTGCTACGTTAAATTAACAGAGTTTGAGATAAAGATTTCGCAGTTTCGTGTAAAGTATAAAACAGTATATGCCGATTACATACTCATTTACAAATTAAGCATGGAATTGGTACTAAAACGATTGTCACCAACGAGCATACCAACTTCGAACGACGACTGTACTGCGGTGGGAGACAACTAATCGCAGCCAATGCACTAAAGTAGCAGCTATGAGTCCAACTTCAATCGACCAAAATGATTACGTAAAAGAGCTATCGGCAGAAAAAAAAACAAGATAACTAACTAAACCTTTATTTAGACTGCAAAACTGGTTGGAATAGCTTAGCTATAATGATAGAAAGATTTATTCAATTGAGATCATGTATCTCTAAAGTTTTGATCGATTTAGAATTAGGACCTGATTATTGGATCACAAAAGGCGAATATACAATTATAAGTGATTTTGACAATAAAGATTTTCAACCAATCTAGTTGGCAGTAGAAGTGTTATATCGAAAAGATGCTAATCTGCTTAGGGCTCAAACATCACTCCGTTTTACAATATAAAAATTACAGATCCAGAAAACAGCTTTAGTTTAAAAGTTATTAACTTCATTAAAAAACGGAATCAAGCAACGACGACGCACGAACATTACAAACATATTTGTGTACCTTCGAAATTCTTCAAAGCATCTTGGTGATTTGAAAAATGCCGATAATGCCAATGAAACATTTCCATTACTGAACAAATACATTAGTAAAAAAAGAAGTCATAAGCTTGCTAGAAAGACTTGAACTTGAACTTCCACAACTGGAGAGGCAGAACATTCTCTCAGACTTATTCCACGCAGTGATGTCATTAGCAAGATTTTAGACGATGATCAACAGATCAATACTTATATCACGAACCGTAGAAAGGGAACCTACAGCATCGACGTGGACTTTATCTCAAGGATGAACTTAATCAAAAACTCAAGTCGGAACTTAGAACCCCTGGCAGAAACATTAATTCTAAGTATGATTTGATATTCAAAAAAAAGATGGTCTTATACGAAACTGGAGAAGTAAGAGGTAAATATCTGGAGACCATGTATAAGTATCTGCTAACCATTCCACCAACAAACACAGAAGCTGAAAGGGCGTTCTCGGCAGCTGGTTATACATGTAATAAAATAAATTTTTTTTGAATGGATATACTCTTGTTACTTTGTGCTTTTCAGGTAAACATTTCCAATTAATTAACAAAGCTTAGCATTGCATTAAACACCTACTACCGCTACTGCGATATTACAAATATGGTGCGGTATTGCATGCACCAATGATGACAGAAGGTGCAGCAAATCAAAGCCACAGGAAAAATTACATTAATAAAAAGACCGCTAATGTGATATTACGGGAGCAATGTCTTCTAGCCTTGCATACGGAAAAATTTCAGATTGACATGAATTTGGCACACAGCAAGTCAATCGCCATATAGTCATGTTTGCATTGGCCCATCATCCTGCTAGAAAGAGTCTTTTCGGACAATATGTTGAGAATGGCTTCGAACATGTAACGAAAAAACAGTGACGCAAATAGAAACCTGCTAGTTTATGAACGGTTCTAAACTAGGGCAGGATATGTATACAGGAATATTCTGCTATATATCCTAGAATCAATAAAATGGAAATAGCAAATGGAATTCAGCTTTTCTCTCGAAAGCAGCATATATTATTTGTTTCGCTACCTTTTAAACATGCTTATAATTTCACTCTATATTTATATATATACAAAATAAAATTTAATTAACATAAAATATAACCAAGGGTTGTGAAATAGGAAATAAATTTTGGTAACTTTTCTATTATATCTTGTTGGTATGCTGCTGTTTTTCTCTTTTCTAAGATACTAGGGAACTAGGGTATGATTGTTTCTACCTATTTTCATTCAATATTAAAACACTATTTATTTACTGACCTATCCTTAAAACTTGAGAAAGCTTCCGCTTTACAATATAGAAAAAGCTTTTTAATTATTTCACTCTTATTACACCTTTATACTTTATACATACGCGCCAACCAAAACCACAGAATAAATAGAAGTAACAACAGGCCATTACAAAATTTGTACAAAGGCTCTAAATTGCCATTTTGTAACGCTAAGTTTGTTTATATTTCACGTTTTTTACCCCTTTCGCTATTTCTATTTTGATAAACATAAACCTTTCTAAACATAATAGAATGCACCCTTATTTTACGCATATAATATTCCGGGAGTATTTTAAGACGAAATAGGGTAAAAAGAGACCTTGGATAACAATAGAAAAATCAGCAGTTGTCATTTTTATTTATTCTGCACCAAAACTCTGTGGCTCTTGCGATAGAAAACAATTTCTTTCACGTTTCTTTTCATTTACAAACAATAATGTACACATCCAGTCCAGTGAACAGTAAAAATTATCAGATTCTGAACATTTTGATTGGAAGAGGATAATTTAGAAGATTATTAATACATGCACAAGATACTACTACCTGAAACGTCAACAAAAAAAAAATACAAATTAGCTAAAACTAAAGCTGCTTGTAAATCTTATAATCGTAATTAAATGTCGAGTTGTTTTTTGTACTGATTAAAAAAATTATCATTGATTTGACTGCTGTTTGTAAGGGTAGGCGGCCCCATTAAACGCTCTAAACCAGTGAGCGCATTCGTAAAGATGGGATTGCTTATATGTTTAATATTACTAACAATACTATATAAATTATACTCACTAAACGTCTATTGAAAAATATGGAAAGTAATGAATCGCCATCAATCATGAAACTATACCAAAACAAAATAATACAAACTAATTAAAAACATTTAGAGATTAAATAGTAGATAGACATTTATACCTTCATACCACAAACTATATTTTATCAGGAAGATAGCTGTTTCATATTCGATAGATACCTAGAAGGTAACTCCGATATATATCTACAAGATATATGTTATTTTAAGCAACCATGCGTAGATATGTTGCACACAAGTTATCTTTAGGAACTCACAATGAAAGAAAGAATAGGCAGCCCACAATACTCTGATGGTTTTGGTGTAGCATAAAAATATTCACCTGTGGTATATTTATTGCTGAGTTTAATATGGTTTAATCAATGGTTTAACGTTAAAAAAAATTGTAATCTATTTGTCTAGTCACAAAACATTTGCCGTATATTTTCATTGGAGGTGTGATTCCAAAGCCGGTAAAAAAAACTAACATATTAAATTGACAACTCTGTGAATATATATTACACGAGTTTTTTTTTTTTTTTAGTAAAAAAAAAGCTGTGAATTTATTAATGTTCGCTTTTAATTCTATTCATTTTTGCTTCTCGCTATAAAAATATGGTACTGAAATCATTTTAACTAGAAAAAGTTGCATGCAAGGTGTGCTTTTCTAAATTCGCCAAATATCTAAACTAATGGTGGAAAAACAAGCATTTTGTTTTTTTAGTAACTGTCAATTATTTTCAAAAACGTCAAAAAGACTAATAATAGCCTGTAGTGGTTTCGCTGCAGTTAAAGTAGTAAGTAAGGACATCATCAACATGAAATGAGAAATTGTTTAATTGACTTGGTAAGAAGAATTATTAGAAGATAATGATCCCTTTGGAAGATGACGTGACGTGACCACATACGAAATTGCTATGAAAGTTGAACTTGCCGTTATGGAAAATGGTCCACTGAAACTGGAAAGGACATCGCACAAATTTTCAACCTTTTCGAAACAACTGCCTTCAGAATCGCTTATGAAGACATTGGAATATCAAAAACGGTGAAATCACATCAAAAAGAATACCAGATCAATTGTTGCCAACAATTTTTAGAGTTCTGTGAGGTCAATCAGACAATTGTTATTGAGTAAAAAATTGTGACCACAGATAAAAGATTAGTCCGTGATCCCGGATCAAAGGAAGAGACTAAACAATGGTATCTGATCTAATTGGCTGGAAAAGCAACGACAACATTTTGAGGACCCTCAACAAATTATGCTTGTAGATTACAAACCATTACAGAAAGATACCATGCAAATCTTGATATTCGTTTTTACGAGAGGCAAGTTGGTGAAAGATGTTCTCCTACTCTTAACTACTTAACAAAATAATAAATAAACTGAATCTTCCACCATAAACATTTATGTTCAGAAGCGTCTTCGAAACAAACTTTTTAGATATCTGCAACATTCCTGAAACTGCTAATATCCGCCCCATTTTATGTTTCGTTTGTAAAGTAGCGAACAAAACGTTTCTGCGGGGATGTTCCGACATTCGAGATGATTCAAGAATGTTTATATATTGCAACTAAGTGCTGTTTACGCCGACAGGTTTATCTTGAATCAATTTTAATTGACACAAAAATGTGACTCCACTGTATTAAAAATGAAATATTGTATTTTAAGAATCAATTAAAATGAACACAAGATTAACGTGTCGGTGTAAACGAACCTCATAAAATAAAATACAATTACACTGAAAACGGATTTCCATTGTCAATATTAAACTTTTCAATGCAAACACAATATATTCACTATAAAAGTACCAACTTTTAAGTTAGTTTTGAAACTGTGGTAACGTAAATTGTTTTGTCGAAGCCAATTGTCTATAACCAATTTGAAATGTTTAAGTCACATGGAAGGATTTTTTTTTGCACAGCCACTATAACAATAATAATTATTTAAAATAATTAGATGCACAGGTATAATTTCACAAAACATACCTTTCAATATGTCTATACTTTTAACCCTTTCATATCATTTGCAGTGTACTATAACAGACAGGGATTCGATAGATACCTTACAAGCTATTTTTCGTAAATTCCTATTGCCAAACAATTTTTCTCAAAACAAAAGTGGGTTATCAAGCATTTTCAAACATATTTACCACAGGTTCACATCCTACATTCATAGTAGAAAAACTAATTTGTAACTCTTGTAACCACACTAACCACAATTACTTTACACAGAAAATCGCGCCATCTGACCATAATCTCTTTGTTAGATACGCGAAAATACACGTGCGCGTTTAACTTTGTACAATTAAAAACGGTTCTGAAACATGGCAGAATAACAATCTCAAATTATGTGTTTTATACATTTTATGTTTTGTGCGACAGTTTTGATATGACTCCTAGCGACAATTTTTTATTTTCCATTCTGAAACAAGACCGGCAAGGAAGACGTTTTAAGGACGAAATGTCATGAGAAACGTTTGGTGAGGAAATCAGAAAATTACTTTTTTCCCAGCAGGGAGGAAAGTGTCCCTAGGGAGGAAAAGAAAGTGACTGACATTATTAATAGATGACATTAATACATTCGACCGAATCTGGGCCCATTTATGAGATGATTGCTAAATTATTAGGTATTAAATTTCAATTAAACTATTATTAAACATTTTCTAAAACGATGCTAACTTGACAGTTCTCAAAAAATATTTGACAGATTAAGCCTACTATCATGTCACTCACAGGTATGTCTTTATTATTTTTAGACATTTAGTTAAAATTGGACTGGCTGGGGAAAAATAGTATTCAAACCATGTGAGGAAAGTGCTATCGCAGGCCGCGGGCAATTACAAACCTCGCCTTCGGTTCGGTTTGTAATATTTGCCGGCGGCCTGCAATAGAGCACTTTCCTCCCTTGGTTTGAAATATACTATTTTGATAGATAGAAAAACTAATACAGAGATGTAGTAAATGTATCACTAATCAAGGAGATTACATTCAAGAAAAATTGAATTCTAACAAAAAAGAAACCAATAATAGCCTATGTAAAGACATATTACTGCTTTCTATTCGTTTATGGTTCTAATAAGAGCAATAACTGTGAGGAATGTACTTAAATTATTCAGATGACGGGAGTTATTCAAAGGTGAAGGAATGTTTTATTTACAGAACCTGTTAAAAGATCCGTCTCGTACACAACATGGCTCTCTATACTACTATTACTAATAATATATTATTACTAACACAGTAACATATATTACTTACATAAATGTGGTTCTCACGACGCATTGTATTAATCCGCAAGCGAGATATTGCTTGCCAAAAACTCCCAGTAGCGTTCGTATTAGCGAATGTTTCAAATGCTTTTGCTTTTTCCATTGGTCTTCGAACAGCTCCCCCATCTTCGAGGACTTATAATCCTTAAGAATTTCATAGATGTCATCATCGTCTAAATCTTTGAACAAACCTTTCTTAAATATTGGAAAAGTGAATCTGAAAAATGAAGAAGGCATTAATTAAACTTTGCCTTTGATAATGACGCAGTGTAAATACATATTCAAAAAACAAAGGATCGGATTAACTTAACTGTCCATATTATGCAAGAAAAAAGATACCTATGTTAAGTTAACGCAAAATTGAGTTGTATATAAATAACAATAAATTGGGTTAACACAAAAGATTAATATAATACATAAGGTTTTAGTCTAAACCAACATAGTGTTGTAGATACCTTTTACTTTGTTCAATTCTACGGTTGCGTGGAAAAAAATATTATAAAGAATAATTTTATAAGATTGCCATCTTAGGCTTGTAATAAAGAGGATTGTAAATTGAACCTAATTTTTCCTTCGTCTTTTTATTAATTTACCTAATTTATTTTTTGTATTATTATTGACCATATCATTATTGTAATACATACATTAAAACTGGAGTATTTTAAACTCCTAATCTTTACCATGCGAGTAAATACTTTTTAGATAATAATTGATCATTACTGTTCTACACTCTGATTTGTTCAAATACTTTTTTCGTACAATTTTATTTATTATAATTAAGAGAAAGTACTTTTTCTTCACGTTGACTGTCTTGAGGTGGATTCTCACTGCAAGTTCCATCTATTTTCCATGTCGTTCCCTTCCATTTCCGTAAAAATATTTTTGGCCGTTGTTATATGGGGTAAAATTGATTGGAACGGTACATAAATAGAAAAAAAAGGTGTGGATATATTAATATAATTACAACCAAAAATATGTTATGGAACGGTATGGAAGGGGTACGCAACGTATAGTTAGATTCAATCTTAATTCATCTTGACAAAAATATTATTCTTGGGGAGCTTTGATTAAAAATGCACTTTTTTGTGTCAAAAGCGGCTGAAAAATAACCCTTTTTTGACCACTAGTATTAAAATAAAATTATATGATTGTTGAATGTCAAACTATTTGTCATTCATTTGCCTAAAAAAAAATGGGTGCGCCATTGCCAAAAAGAGTCTTTGATCGGCCTTGCCTAGCTTTCCCAAGATTTACTTTTAAACTATTATTACAACGCATTGAAACACTTCACAACACGTCAAACAAATGTGTTTCGGACCTAAGTTATATAAAAAAATTATTCATATCAATCTTCATATTTTTACATATGTATTTATGCACCTATATATCAGGATAAGACATCTTATCATATTACTCACTAAAAACAACAATTAGTAAACCGCAAACTATGTTGCTTGCGGTTTATAGATATTTCTATAAATACGTAAATGCTATTTCAAGTAAATTAATGGAATTCCTCAAGCATCATCTAATATTGTCAGGTGTAATGTGACGGCAATTACAAAAATAGACCTTATGATTGAAACCAAGTTCTTTGCAACTATTACTTAAAACGATATTTCATATATTTATTTATATGTTAAGCAATGGATTGAATAAAAAGTTTGTTAGCTTTGTTTAACTTCTTCATTGATATACTGAGTGCTTCTGAAAGTTGCTCAATTTACAGATAGAAATTCGTTTTTACAGTGCACATATCTTCTTAACATATATTTAAGCGTAAAATTCTTCTTGTAGATTTTATATCAACTTTTTTTAAATAGGGTGACTAGCTTAGTCATCAAAAAAATCACTAAACTGCACCTATTTCGATACCCCACATTAATAATAAAATAAATATTTAAAAAAAAAGTGATTTCAGGCGTATACTAAATTCCAACACTGTGAAAGAACTGAACCACTTTCGAAAATAAACATAAAAAGATCCCACAATCCCTGAAGGAAAATTTAAAATTCATTTTTCTTGGTATTTTCGGAGCTGTAAAATATTTGATCTATTGAGAAGAACATAATTTTGAAGTAATTTAACAGACTTGTTAAAATTAGATAAATCAAATAAACTAGAAAAGTGCATAGAATATAAAATATGTACATTATGAAACTTCAGAGCAATTGATCTTCGATTGCCTCATCTAAATTTGGGTAGGTAAAATGAATAAGCAGGAATTAATTGTTTAAAATTAATTCAGATTTCATTTTACAAATTTTTGAGTTCATGACCAAATTATACAGATATTTTCTACATTGAGAAAAAGAAAAAAGTTAAATCAACACAAAGTTAAGTTGTATATAAACAACAACAAATTGGGTTTATGAAACCCATAAAATGTTGGTTTAAAGCACAATAGTGTTGAAGATACCTTTTACTGTACTTTATTAAAATATATTGTATTCTAACGAACATTTTATGGGTTCTTTACACACAATTTATTCTTATTTATATCGAAACCAATTTTGCCAACCTTCATGCATATCCAAACGTTCTGAAATAGAAAAGTAATATTTTAATAGGGAACTTTTTGTTACTTTTGTTTAGTAATTCCACAGGCTCTTTATATATCAGGGTATTGAATCAACAAGTTTGATAACATTATTACGATTTCCAGTTGTCTGTACTATAGAACTGTAGCATGTGAAGATATTACTAGTGTCTGTACCATCTAATAAAGCATAATATAAACTTTTAGTTAACCAATAAGGATGGCTGAGTCCGTTTGAAGCATAAGGGTGCTGAAAAGGACAGGATAATAGAATCTCAATTTATTCTCAAACCAAACAAAAAAATGAAAATTTCGTGCATTCGATTTTAAAATGGTATCTGCTAAATCTCAACCCGTATATGTAATCCAATGCACATCCAATTTAAGGAGTTTGGTACTTGAAAATGAAAAACACTCGAAACTTCAATCCAGAAGCTATTTTTTACGAATTTTGAAGTTATCAAGGCGATTAGAAGAGATATCGGCAAAATGAGATTATACCCCAAAAGTAATTATGGATGTAAATAGTGGAAACCGAAAATTCTAGGAAATACTTAGTGTAAATATAATAAAAAGGAAAAAATAAATAATATTTTTAATTCCACAAATCCACATAAATGTAAAGAATATTTAAGTACGAGGAAATCTACTTCAAACGGAAGAAAACAGTGTTTTACTAAACTGTACTGAACACCAGAAAGCTATTTACTTGCCAAAAACATCTTTCAAGATTTACATAGTTGTGTAAAAAATATTTGTTCTGTCACTATTTCGAAGAAATATTTTAAATGTGGTTGTTAATTGTTTCTGAAATTCTTTGTACCTATTGTGGTTTTGTGCACAACATCCTTCCAGAAACACTTTCACTTTATGTATATCACCTTTCTGTAATATTACAGAAATTCACGGAATTTAATATTATTAATATTATCAGTAATAAAAACACTAAAAATAATATGGATGGTTATCTCATCTCAACACATATATGTAATTATGAATATCAATTTAGATAATTGATAAGGTTATGGTACCAATATATGCATTATTAAGTTTGTGTGTCACTATTGGAAATAATGTTTCTTTTCTTTTAGTGTAAATGGACGACATACTTTCCAATTATTTGAACTAAATTGTATCGTGTTTAATAACGCAAAATTATTTAATTATAAATTAAATTTGACACATATTACTTGTAGTGTATGGATGAAATAAAGATACTTACGTAAACAATAATATGGAGAACAAATTAGCTTTTTCCCTTGGATTTGTATTCCTTCGCACGTTTTCAGCTTGATACATTGTTTATGACGAGCGCAGGGGTTCGGACCCACATGAGTCTAGAAAGAAAAAACACGATCAAGATATCGAGCAGACTATATAGAATTATCTAATCGCACTGCACAGTATCAGTATAAATTAACAAATGTGAGAATATCGTTATATTCAGATAATATGCGCGGAAAATAAGGGATTACGAGTCAAATAGTTTATTGCGACCAATACTGATAAAAGAATAGAAGGTGTGTTAGTTTCGCTTTTACTGCGTTTGCAACTAACTACGAATTTACGAAATTTAACAG
>RXPK01005116.1:0-26217 GCA_004143645.1 Protaetia brevitarsis | reverse complement strand
GGCAACAACCGGCCCGCTGTAAGATTTGATCCGGCCCTCGAGACATTTTGAAAAACCCAATTAATTAAAAAAAATATTACACTACTTACTCATACTCACTCCAAATGACGAAAATCGAGTGATATGGAGTTTGTCGCTTGCTCCTGCGGAATCAAGTGAGCGAGCAAGCCGAGTGGCGGCGATCATCAAAGAGTGAGGCGACAAACATCAAAGCCTTTGATGTTTGCCGCCTCACTGGCGGCGCAACAAAAGATTATAGCTTCTCAAATATTCTACACTAGACGATTCTAGATCATTCCTTCATTTTGCCTATATAAGCGAGTGGATGGCCCGAACTTTAGTTCTGTTCTATTTGAGCTACCGAGGTGATAACTTCGACAAGCGAAATCCTAGCGAACTGCTAGTGCCCTAGTGCCGTCAATTTGCTTTGTGACTTTGTGTGCATCTTGAGTGCTTACTAATTATATTTTGTTATAAAGTTTATCGAACGAAAAGTAAACGAAAATGATGTCTGGTGGAAAGAAACGAAAAGTAGATGCAGAGGGTCGTGAGAGTCAAGAAAAATGGACTGAAGAATTCTTTTTTATCTTGCACAATTGTTTGCTGTGTAATGGATCCATTTCAGTGATAAAAAAATTCAATATAAAGAGACATTACTCAACTAAGCATCCTATGCTGCACTCACTGACAGGACAAATAAGAAAAGACAAAAAAAAAACAGCAGCAAATGTTTCATAAACAAAGAACACAACTTCATAATGTTGTGAAAGCTAGTTTTATAGTTAGTTCAAAATTGGAAAAGTCATTAAAACAATTTGCCGAAGGAGAATTTATCAAGGAGTATGTTAGAAGTTTGCAGTGTTTTGTGTCCTGAAAAGAAAAATGAATTTTAAAAACTTAGTTTATCAAGACGAACTGTTGCCCAATGTATAGAAATGATGGCTAATGATATAAAAACAACTTTGACTGACCGCATGGCTGGCTTTGAATCATTTTCCATAGCATTAGACGAGAGCACCGATTTGTCTGACACAGCTCAACTGGCTATATTTATTCGAGGTGTTGATAAAGAGTTCACTGTTACTGAGGAATTGCTTGCTTTACAGCCGCTAAAAGGAACCACTACAGGAGAGGACATTTTTAATGAAGTTGAAAAAGTGCTCACAAGTTTTGGTTTTCCATGGTCAAAATTAGTTGGTGTATACACAGATGGTGCACCTTCTATGGTCATCTTACGTAAAGGTTTCATCGGAATTTTGTATGAAAAAGCAACTGAATTAAATGTGCAAAAAGATGATTTGATAGTCCTTCATTGCATTATCCACCAACAGAACTTGTGTTCTAAGTCCATTCGACTCCAGAATGTTATGAATGTGGTAGTAAAAGCATCAATTTCATTCGATCCCGAGGGCTTAACCATCGTCAGTTCAAGGCGTTTTTGGATGAAATATCAGCCGAATATAACGACGTAACATATTATTGTGAAGTCAGATGGTTAAGCAAAGGAAAAATGCTGAAACGGTTTTACGAGCTTAGAAATGAGATAGCAGATTTTATGCAAATAAAAGATAAACCACTATCTGAATTGAGTGACCCAAAATGGATATGTGACTTAGCATTTCTGGTCGACCTTACAGAGGCCATTTGAATGATTTAAATTTGAAACTTCAAAAACAAGGACAGTTAGTAAATGATTTGTATAGCCGTTTGAAAGCGTTTCAAAACAAAATCCGCTTGTGGGAGGCACAGTTGCTGTCTGGTAACAGTTACCATTTCACCACGTATGAAAATACTGCTTATGCTCAATATGCTGAAGAACTCAAATTACTGTCGAAGCAATTTTCGAACAGCGATTTTAAAAACATGGAAAACAGTTTCAATTTATTAGCTACTCCAACAAAAACGTAATGTACAAAATGCTCCAATACACTTGCAAATGTGGAGTTGTGCGATTTCTAGAAAAAATACCTCGAAGAGGACCATTTTCCGGAGCTTGGAAATTTTCGCAAGAAGATTGATTTGTGCATTTGACAGTACTTATAAATGCGAACAGTTCTTTTCAATGATGAAAGTTAATAAATCAAAACATCGTACAAGGCTGACTGACGATAATTTGGAAAATTCTTTACGTCTTATATCGTACTCGTGGAATTCATCCAAACAACGATGGATTAGTTTCCGAAATTCAAGCTCAAGAATCTCATTGATTTCGTTGTCGCTATTTAACTTTCGTAGTTTATAATAATTCCAAATTTCACGATTTAATTATAATGCTGTATCTATTTTTTTCATTTTGTTTTCTTATTTTAATAAATTGCATTATAATAACGTTGTCGTATTATTTCATGTCTGATATCTATCGCTAAAAATTATGAACACTACTTTAAAATGCACTACTTTTAAACGCGGCCCGCGAATGTATTTGCACACTAAAGTTTGGCCCACAACATGTTAAAGGTTGCCCATACTTGTTCTAGATCAACGTGTTAGCGCAAACAGCACTTACAAGGGAACACCGGCAAACCGTAAATTCAAAAAAATATGAAACTACAAAATGAAACAGTACCACGATATAAGAACAACACGATTTTTTTAGCGGCCGAATCGCCCGATTTCGGGGTACAGCTCCCGCACAGATTTCCACGATTTTTAAGTTTTTGGAAATATCTCGGAAACAATAGCAGATAAAATTTTCTTTTTAGAACACAATTTGAAATATATTACATAGATGATGTAAATTGTTGCCGGAAAAAAAAACATATAACGGGGAAACGGACTTGATCTGCTAATAACATATAATGCTAGGGCTGTTGCTCGAAACCGGTTATCCGGTTTCGGGTATACGGATACCCGAATTTTTTTGCCACAGACTACCCGATTTCAGGAGATACCCAGTTTTGGGCGAAACTTAATTTAGGATAATACCACTAATACTCGGTGTTGTGTTTTAATTGAAAACAAATGAATGACAAAAAATGTGTCTGATAGGGGAATGAAGTATTTCCCAATATTCTTTCATATAATATATATATTAATATTCTATAATATCTATTTACAACATCTCTGGAAAAAAAAAACTGTTTTTTTTTTTTCTTTTTTAATGTTTTAATGTTTAATAACCGTATCATAACTCAATTACAATTCAATCCCGGAATCGGAAAGATCTTCTAGAATAATTCATATACCTATATGGCACCTAGATTTCTTATTTTTATATTTAAGTTGTGATATTGATATTGTAAAATTATAAAACAATGCAATGATAATATATTAAGTATTTTAAACATCTGAAATATTGTTTATAACACAAAAAAAAGTATTTAACCTTTATATTTGTTTAATATTTTTGTGCATTAATGCCCTTATTACAATCTTTCTCTTGTACCTACATAAAATTTAAAGGCAAACAATTTTCCGAAAAATATAATCGAGGTAATACTCACTCAAAGTTGTTATGGTTGCTGTTCTCGGAATATCGTGTAATAACGAAACTTCGCCAAACATGGCTCCCGCAACCATCGTACCAACATTAGTAGTCACATTTTCCTTTATAACGGGATCCCACGTCGTTATCGAAACCACCACCTCTCCGCTTACTATAAAATACAACCCATAAGCTATATGATTTTGCCTTACGATGACCCTTCCCGGCCCATAGTACACAAAATAAGTAACGCCAGCTAATTGAATCTTCACGTCCTACGCGAAGAAAAAAACGCATAAATCCACGTAAAACTATCTTAATTACAAAAAATATATCATACTTCCGGATACTTTCGAAAACATTTTAAACCACCAATAATTTTATGTAACATATGTTTTTCCTGATCCGTCCTACATTCCGCTGGTTTACATAACACACCCTTCTCCTAAAATTCGAAAAAAGATGCTGACAATGAATTTTTCGCTCTTTAATTTATTAACCTGCAACGTCAGTAGACCCTTCGTTTTCTTTTTGGTCAGTAATTGTACGTTCTTCTTTACATTCTCTGTTAATTGCTCATCTTCGACGTCCTCAAGCCAATGCCTATTTGCTATTACAAGCCTAATCAAGGCCCTGAAACGGTACCTAGCTAGTGCCGAGCGTCTTTCCAAATCTTGAGGAGTCTTTGTGGATTTATAAATAAATATTAAAAACAATTAACAATTCGTATGTTAACAAATCATTACCACTGTTTTAGCGGTGTCCATATTATGCACGCCCATTAAATGTAATAAATAAAATCTAACAGTATTTTCATTAAAATTATTTTAATAACATTGACATAAACAACAAAAACCATAATAATATATTTTGTTTTAAACTTCAAACATAGTCGTTCCTGTTTGATATTGCCCTAAATTGTGAAAGAAATCATAAAAATACCAATGGATACCCTGTTAAACATGGCGAATTTTAAGAAAAGTGGATAATAGCGTGAAATAGAAAGGGAAATGTTTGAAATACTTCAATAAGTGGTGGGCACAATCGAATGACGGAAAATGCATCATTCGATTATTGACGATTATTCGAGACTTCGATTATGACATTTGGATGTTTTGTTCTACCATGAGCACCACTATAATTTCAAATAGCAGTTTGTTTTGGTAGTACCAAATTTACTTGGTATTGGTAGCACTGCGCCGTTGACATTTCAGCTAACGTCGCTGCTATTTTATCTCTCTTTATTTTTCTTCCAAAATGGTGAGTGTAACGTTGATACATGTTCAAATCAATTTCCTTTAAAAATACACATCATCAGATTAAAATATTGTGAATTTTTCTACGATAATGAATAATTAAGGCGTGTACATTCCAATTTTACAAATATTTTATTCTATTTCAACGAACTTGAACCCAAAATTATTTACATTTTCGTAGGTTATGTTATACATACAATTGTTACAACGTTAATTTCTTTTTAGTCGACACACAAGAAAAAGACTAGGAAGCTAAGAGGTCATGTAAGCCATGGACACGGCCGTATCGGTAAGTATTTTCTAAAAATTGTTTCTTTATTACTGCTATAAATTGTGATGATATGTAAACGGGCGGACAGATGTACAATTTACTATGAAGACGTTATAACTGATTTTAACTCTGGAAAAAGCAGTATCCTTAATCTATTTTCCAATTATTTAACATTTGTGTTTCTTTCAGGTAAACACCGTAAACATCCCGGTGGTCGTGGTAATGCTGGTGGTATGCATCACCATAGGATAAATTTTGACAAGTACCACCCTGGCTACTTTGGCAAGTTGGGTATGAGAAATTACCATCTGAGAAAAAACTCGAAATGGTGTCCCTCAATAAATCTTGATAAAATCTGGACTCTCGTCAGCGAGCAGACGAGATTGAAATATAAAGATCATCCTGACGGCAAAGCACCTGTGATTGACATTGTTAAAGCAGTAAGTATTTTCATGATTTATTAATAATTAATTTAAAAACTTCTTCATGATGATTGTACGAACGGGCGGACTGATTAATTTAAAAACTGCTGAATGTTCATTTTCTGATTTAATTGATTTATAAAAATGTTAAAAATTTTGTGTGTTTTGAATCTAATTTGATTTTTTTTGTGTTCCAGGGTTATTATAAATTATTAGGAAAGGGCCGTATTCCGAATCAACCCGTTATTGTTAAAGCTAAATTCTTCTCTAAGTTCGCTGAGGATAAAATAAAAGCTGTTGGAGGAGCTTGCATTTTAGCAGCTTAATTTGGTATTTTATTACAATAAAATAATTTAAAAACCTTTTTTGCTTTGTAACTCAATTCAACTCCTGAACTTTTGCTTTTAACTACCAAAGGTAATGTCCCATGAATCTTTGATTACAAATCTAGCTTTCATTTTAAAAAAAAAGATAATTGACAGTTTTATTTAGTTTAATAATGATTTTTCAAAAGCCACTGTTTTTGTTTAGATCAGATTATTCTTGAAGTAAACATCTTTCAACCCATATGAAACATATTAAATGATTTCATTGCGTCTGATATTTTGATTGGAAAATTGAATAAAAGCTCTGATCAATCATATTTATTATGTGTAGTAACATGTTTCAGCCTAGGCAGATCTGAATAAAGCAAATAAATGACGTCAATAGTTAAAATTTAAGACAGAAAAATGGTATTGTAAAATTTTTAATGAATTTAAATTTAGAAGGATAATATTTAAAGTAAAATCAAAAGCTTTAATGTTTAATTAAGAGACACTCTTAATACGTAGAAGTATCTAATGAGAGAATTTAAAGAGTATTTTTTTTCTGATGTAAACTACACTTGATTTATTAATTAAGTAATTAAAAATAAAGTTTTTGCTGAGACACCTATTTTATTATCAACAATGGGTGGTTCATATACAAATCAAATAATAAGGGACCTAGCACTTTTCCTTGTGGAAAACCATTATGTGCATTTAAACAATTAGCCCCCACAGCGATTATAATATCGCTACATAGTAATATATATATAATACATAATTGAAGCATTTATAAGTTAATACAAAAAAGAAAAATACTTATAAACAATATTCTTATATATTCCATAAAAAATCTGATCTTTTATTAAAAAACGCAACTATTTCAGGTTTTGACTTATTATGAAAGTTTAATGAAATACTCACAAGTATTTAATCAAAACTCAACATTTGCACATATGTATATGTTTATTGAAGTTATATATAAACGTTTTTAAATCATGCCTAACTATTATGGGGGAGGTGGTACAGGTAAAACAGCTCCCATTAAGGGAGGGGGTGGAGGTATAGGATTGAACATAGGCGGTCTAGGAGGTGGGGGAACTGGTAGCATAGGAGGCGCTGGAACTCCAGCTATAACATTTGGTCTAGTTATAATAGCTCCAGGTTTCTTGGCTTCATTTTTGAATGCGAATTGTAAGAAAAACTGCTTAGTATCTCGATTCCAATGGGTCCAAAATTTGCTATCCGTTTTCTCAACTTCTCGACTTGGTACTTTGAAAGCGATTGTTTCATAAGGTTCAGCAGCAAATAATAAATATTGCCACTTACGATCTGGAGGTTCTATTTTTTGCTCATAAGCAGACATAAAGCGATGCCTTGGGTAAACAGTGTCAGCAATTTCTGAAAAATGAAATATGTATTAACACCGAATGTAGAACAAATTTTTTTGTTTATGCTCTTTACCTGGATAATCAATTTGAAAAAGTAAACTTTGCTGTCCAGTTTCTGGATCTCTTTGCTTTGTAACACGATAACCCGGTCTGCCTATTTTCACAAATTTCTTAGGCTCAACTCTTGGTTTCTCTGGTGCCAACAGTGTTGGAGCATCTTTCGCTTCTTTGGCCGCCCTCCTAGCTAAATTCGCTTGATGCTTCTTTCCTTGCGTATGTGCCAAATAGCTTCCTTCGTTGTTGTGTAAAGTTAAACAAAGCTTGCACTCATATGAACCCAAGTGATTTTTCATAAAGTACGGATCCTTTTGTAAATCTATCGTTTCTAAAGCAAGTTGCCTTAGTCTTTCCCGGCGGTCCCGGTTGCTCTCAGACCAAGAGGCAACGCCACCGCCACCAGTTTTTCCTCCGGGACGATTTTGAAAATCCATTTTATTTGCTAGAAAACTTCAATCCTGGAAAAATATATTTTTTGGACGTTTTTATAACATAACCTAATACAAACTTGACGCTTATGATAGCGACCTCTATTACGTCAAATTGATTTAATAAACTAAAATTTCAAAACAATTTCCTATAATAATGGGTGTTATTTAGATTTTTTCTGATAAACTATTGTATTGTTAATTGTTGGTATAGTTAAATATTTCGTTCGATAATTATTATATTATAATATTATGCCAAATACACTTTAGAATGCTAGTAGATGGTAAAATCTGATAAGATGGCGCTAAGATCAGGTTGAATTTTGAATTTATTATTTCGTTACCACTTCAAAAATATTTTGATATTAACAAAATTATTAAGGTAAGCATATGTTCATATTAATCAAATTACTGTAAAAAAAGCTTTGTACATACTTATTTATTTTTCTCTATTTTATTAAATTATGTGATCTATAATTATTGGCCCTCTAGTAATATTTTACTGCATTACTATTTGACATTTTCAAATTAAATATCAAATATTTTTGGTTATCAACGGTTGACCCGCTTGACAGACGATCATTGTTTAGAAACATATTTATAATGTATTAGAAGAATAAAATCATATTCCAAACGTACTACGTCACTAATCTAAACATAAGCGTCATTAATTCAAATATATTCGCGATGTTAAGCACCAGATAACCGCGATAACATACTGTTACTATTTTACCACATGCTCATTGGATATTAAATTAAATACATATAAAAATGTGTGAGAAGACAGCTGCTCCTGGAGATGAGGCATCCCTTAAGGATTTGAAGACTAGAATGAAATTAATTTCCGATGCAGATCCGTCCCAATATCATAATGAATTTTCTTTGAGACGTTATTTAAAAGCTTTTAAAACAACTGATGATGCATTTAAAGTATGTATTAGATTGGTGTAACAATACATTATATTATAATGCCAGGCATTTTTAGGCTATATTGAAAACGAACAAATGGAGAAAAGACTATGGAGTAGAAGAATTGAATCCTGATTTACCATTAATTCAGAAAAATTTAGAAGCTAAGAAAGCTAGAGTGCTTAAACATAGGGATTTACATGGAAGACCTGTAATTTATATACCTGCCAAATATCACAATGTTAATGATAGGGATATTGACGAATTAACAAAATTTATAGTTTATTGTTTAGTAAGTTTTTGTCACATTAATTTCTAAAATAAGAATAATTCATAATTTCTGTTTTCCAGGAAGAGGCATCTAAAAAATGTTTTGAAGAGATTATAGATAATTTATGTATAGTTTTTGACCTACGTGGTTTTGGGTTAAACAGCATGGATTATCAAGTATTAAAGAATATGATATGGTTGCTAAGTAAACATTATCCAGAAAGGTTAGGAATTTGTCTTGTTATAAATGCACCTACATTATTTTCAGGCTGTTGGGCTATTATTAAAGGATGGTAAATATTAATATTGCCTTTTAAGTAGTTCATAATACAATGATATTTGATTGTAAATAGGCTAGATGAAAATACTGCATCCAAGGTTCTATTTATAAATACAGAAGAGGAACTTTGCACTCATTTAATTCCAGATATTTTACCAGATGATGTTTAAATACATACAAGATTACATGTTTTATCAGGGTACCTAAAAGAACATGCTATTCAGGAATGTTTACCATAGATGTGACTAATTGTGATCTGTTTAACTAGTATAAAATACTAGGTCTTCTTCCACTTTGTTAATTATTAGATTAGAGTTCTAAAGTAAAACTATTAACATAATCATTGGCAAGCTATATTATAATAAATTTTATTGTAAATTTTTATTTATTGATGTAAATGTTACCTCTGCAGTACAAATAAAAATAATACTTAAAATAAAACTTTGCATTAATATATAACCCTTAAGATTACATGCATTCCTTTAAACAAGGAAGTATTGAGAAATTGGTTTTCAAATTGTAGGTATCATTTTCCAAAATATAATTAAAAAATTATGCATGAAACTATTTATGCTAAAACTCTTTTAGTACATACTTATTTTAATTTGTTATTCCTGCTAATTTCTGTTTTTTTTTTTTATGTAATCAAGTGTAAATATATCCGGTCTCAGTGATGTATTTTTTATAAATCATAACTAATAAGGAGAACCTATCAAATGTTAAACTCATTTTTGTTGTTGAAAACATATTTAAACGTTACTAAGTAGCTAGTTTTAAATAAATATTACATAACAATTAAATTAATATTGATTCGCCTTTATATAATTAGTAACGTTTTTCGTTCTTAAAACGTTGTCGGTTAGAAAAACACACAGGCGATATATTTAAATTCACTTATTCTATTACACTATTACGGTAATTAAAACTATTAAAAATGCTTATTAACTATATCACTTACCACTAATGTCTTTATTTATGTAAACGATATTTTATACATGTACTAATTCAATCGCGACCGCACTATCGAACTCGTATCGATTGACTGCCTCCTGGCCAACCCAACGCGTTATTTATAGCTGGCGCGAACTTCCAGATTGTTCGGGGGCCTTCTAGAATGTCTCGAAGATTCTGGAGAATATTCTCAAATCTTCGACCCGGTGCTGCCCTCTGTTATTCGTCGTAGGTAGTTTCTTCTTCCGCTATGCTAGCGCCATCTAGGGACGCCTATCGGAACCGCCAGTTGAAAAGTTGGCGCTCGTTACCACTGCCTCCCTCCTTAGATCTGTTCCGTCCCGGAACAGGAACTATCACCTCCATGAGATACGAAACAGTTCTCTCCATTCTTACACGACGACTCCGAAGAAATAGCACGCTACCGTCCGTCGCCTCCCTTCTGCTGACCGCGGATTGTAACTGCATACTAGGACTCTATTCCAGTATATCGGAAAATTTCTTCGAGCATGTTCTCTACGACCCTCCAGTCCAAGCCATCCAATCCACAGCCTATTTTTGGCACCCTGATCTTATTGATCCTCCAGCTCCAACAGCTGTCTCTTAAACTTATTAGGCTGTCCACATCGTCCGGTAGGTTGGCTGCCAACTGAGGCTTCTTTGGTCACCAAGTAGAATACAAGGCGTTTCTTTCTGGCAAGTGCAGAGCCTTGCCACCTCAGGGTTCTGGCTTCGGAGATCTTGGAACACCACCAATTTCTTCTTGAAGACGGTACTATCCCCTTGCCCACTTCTTAAATCTTGGCAACACAATGTGCTAACGCGCACCCTTCAGGAGCCAAAAACACAATTTTCCTGAATCTCCGTTGTTACAACGCATGACGCACTTTGCGGCCATTCCCATACTTTGTCCATGAACTCCTCATAGCTGAGTTCTTCTTCGGGGAGTCTACACAACTCGGACCATCTGCTGTCCTTCTTGATTGTCCCCAGATAAGGAGCTAGCGATTAAAAATGCACCACTCTTGCTTTACCATTTGGTTTCTTTCTGATGCGATAGATGACGTCATTAATTCGCTTTATCACTTCGTAAGGCCGTCCACGATCGTTGCAGCTTAGGTGAGAAGCCTCGACGTCGCTGAGGATTGAACAGCCACCAGTCTCCAAGCTGATATCCCCTTCATTCGCTCTGATGTCGTAGTGTCTTTCATGCGTCACTTGCTTCATGGATATTCGCCCTCACCCGATCGTGAAATATCATCCATTCGCCTCCGCAAGTTCGAAACATAGTCATCTCCAACTACTTCTTCATTTGGTTTAAGCCGAATTTAAGATCGCATGGTAAGCGCAGTTCTCGTCCAAAAAGCACACTAGATGGACTTTGCCAGTGGTTTCGTGGGACGTGATGCTCTATACGTCAGCAAGAATAGATGTAGCTGCTGGTCCAATCTCGCTGGTGGTCTGCGACACTTTTGATAGATAACTTGATAACTGTCCTGTTCATGCGCTCCACCATGCCATCTGATTGCGGGTGCAAGGCAGTGTTCGGGTCTTGCGAATACCCAATATTTTGCACATCTCTTGAAACACTGCTGATTCAAAATTCCGTCCCTGGTCGGAGTGAAGTTCAAGCGGCACACCAAACCGACTAAAAAGTTCTTAACTAAAGTCTCAGCCACTGTAACAGCTTCCTGATTTGGTAATGCGTAAGCTTCCACCCATTGCTGAAGTAGTCTACTGCCAACCAAGATGTATTTATTCCAAATTCCGTCGTGGAAATGGTCCGGCAACATCAATCGCAATCCTTTCAAAAGGGACTCCAACGTTGTATTGCCTCATAGGGCCTCTTCCTTTGGAAGGTCCATTGGCGCGGCGCAGTTGTACATCTCCGCACCAGTCTTTCACGTCATTCTTTGCAATTAAACCCAATAGAATCGCTCTCTGACCTTCTCTATAGTTCTTCCGGACTCCAGATGCCTCCGATGTTCCATCATGAAGAAGTTTTTAAAACTTCGGGAATTCTTGCTTTCGGAACCACAATCTGAAGTCTGCTATTGGTCCCAGCTTCGTCTTCTAACACTCGTCTGAGAAGACCATTTTCATTACCAAAGAGCCCACTGAGCCCCAATACGATTTTAGCTCTCGGCGAATACGGTGCTACCGTTTCCCAGTTAGGCGCGCTTCTTGCATCTTCCACTCCATCACACGCTTCAAAACTTCGTCAGACTCCTGGTCAGCTCGGATTTGGTCTTCAGTCCATCTATCATCTATGACAGTAGTCCTCAAGCAGGTGCTTCATTTTTCTTTCGCACGACAGCAGTGCGATACAATCCTTGGAACAGGGTCTCCTGATAGTGCGTCAGCGTTTCGATGACTGGTTCCAGGCCGATGTTCCGATCAAAGTCATACTCTCAAGACGCTCTATCCATCTGGCAACCTGCCTTCCGGATTCTTGAAGCGCAGCAACCACATCAATGCGCATGGTCGGTTTTAACAAGAACTTCCTGCCATAGAGATATTTATGAAAGTGCTCTATAGACTTAACTACGCAACACTCTCTCCTGGTCACACAATAGTTGCGTTCCGGTTTCGAACAGCACTTTGTGAAGTAACCGAGCACTTTTTCAGTGGCCATCTTGAACTTGGGACAACACGCCTCCGATGCCCACTGTGCTGGCATCATATGCCAAAATGAATTTTCCTTCAGCTGTGATAGCACAGATGGGCGCAGTGGTCAGCATCTGTTTCAATTCTTCAAGGCATCCTGGCAGCTCTTCTCCCAGACGTAGTCTCTGCCCTCTCAGTTAGTTCTCGTGAGAGGCTTGGCGATGTTAGCAAATCCAGGAACGAATCGTACGGTAATAAGTGCATAGCCCAAGAAAACTTCTTATTTCATGCTTGTCCTTCGGAACGGCCAAGACTTGACCGCTTCTATCTTCCCTGGGTCACCGACACTCCATCCTCTGATACTACGTGGCCGAGGTAGTGCACTTGCTTCTGGAACAGGTTGCACTTTTTGGGGTTAAGTTCAAATTCGCTCTTTCAATCGCTGAAATACTTGCTCCAAGTTCTTCAAATGGTCCTCAAAGATTTTCCTAAGACAATTATATCGTCGAGGTATACCAGCAAGTTTCCCAGGATAGTCTCTCAGTACGTTTTCCATCAATCTTTCAAACGTCGCGGGAGCATTACATAACCCAAATGGCATGACGTTAAATTGCCACAATCCTGTCCCGATCGTAAACGCCGTCTTCTCCTTATCCCTTTCCTCTACTTCGACTTGCCAATAACCACTCTCAGGTCGAGGTCGAAATACCTTACACCCACCTAGGGTATCTAAAGTGTCATCTATTCTGGCAAAGGATAACTGTCCTTCTTGGTTACATTATTTAGTTGTCGATAATCTCACGCAGACTAGTTGAACCATCCTTCTTCTTCACCAGTACACTGGGAGAAGCCCATGGACTGTTCGATGGTTCAATTACGCCATCCTGCTCCATATCCTGTATAATTTGTTCTGCTTCGGCTCGTTTCGCAATGGCAATCTTCTGGGGCTTGGCGGATCGGCTGGGCATCTTCCAGTGTCTTATTCGATGTCGTACAACATTAGTCCTGCCCCTCGTGTTCCGGTCTTCTGCTTGGAAAAGATCTTGGGTAGCGTCCAAGCAGCTGTTTCACGGTATGGCGTTGTTGTTGTGTCAAATCCTTGCAAGACAAGTCAATGAGTTATTCAACCATCTAGGAAGCGGATCTGGAGTTGTTGTTACGCCATCCTCTTTGTTGACAATCGACGACACACTAGCACAACTTCCCAAAGGTACGCCCTTCCTCAGCTTTACTGGATAACTATTGACGTTCATCAGTCGGACGGGGCAATTTTCTCCACTTGTATCACTAGCTTAGCAACCAGTATTCCACGACCTGACCGCTAATCGCTCCCGGTTCCAGCATTAAAACTTGCCTTGGGAATATCTCCACTCACGCTCGCTTTCACAATGGTTTCACTGCGGCTCGCCACAGTTACTTCTTCTGCCACACTACGCAGGCCGACATATTCTTGTTTGGTTGAAGAATAACTTCTTCTTTGCCAACCTTCAACACTCCTGCTTGCAAGTCCAGTTAAAACCAAATTCTGTCATTATGTCCATTCCGAGGATTACGTCTTGTTCTATATCTGCAACTACTACACGATACTGGATGCAGTATCATCCAATACGGAAATGGGCCATCGTCTCCCCAACACGTTGACTGATTGCCCAGTTGCCGTACGTAGCGTCCACCTGGTTGGATGTATTCGGTTCTTCTTTCCCACTGCTTCCGGCCGAAGAATTGTCATTGTTGCACCAGTAATCTAGCAGTAAATCTCTCGGTTCCCATTTACATGCCATACACGATGAGCTGCTAGGTCTACATCCCACTGAAGCAACAATACTGGTGTTACTGGGGCATCAGCTACATAGGTCGACGATCGCCCCTTCTCGTCGGCCCATTTTAGTTTTCCGTCGGCTTTGGTTTTCGTGGATGGGACACCGACTACGTAACGTGCCCATCCTTCCACAATTCCAGCATCGTCTTCCTGGTTGCCTAGTTTGCACGGATTCCATTTTCGTCATCATTCCGTCATATTTTTCGTCATCAATTCCGTCATATTTTTCGTCATCATTTCGTTTAATTTCGTCATAATTCCTTCTAATGGCTCTTCTTCCTCGTGACTCCCTAGAACACGGACGCGAGCAGGTCCTTTACCGATTGCTTCACGGCTTCAAAATCTAGTGCTGAGCTAAAGCCTGGTTCAACGTTTGCGGCGAGCGAGCTTCACTGCTGTTGAGTATCTTATCAAGCAGGCCATCCAGGAATTTTTCACGCAGCGAGACTCTCGCACACATCTTCGGTACCGTTGGGTACGCACTCTTAACAGACGAACGACGTCAGCTTCATACTCTGTAGAGTCTCGTTCGACCTCTGGCAGCGATTTTTCAACTGCGAGCGATATACTTGCTGCAGATGTTTATTACGAAACGCATCTCCAATTGATTAAGTAGTGTTTGGTAATTTGTCGCTCCGTCGAAGGAATAGCTGGAGTACTTCAACGCATCGCCGCGCAGAGCTACTGATAACATGGCTGCTTTGGTAGCTTCCGCCCACCCAATACCGTAGCCGTGGTATCCAGCAGCGTCAATAGTCTTCCAGGGAGTCTTCCGCCGTCGAATGTAGGCAGGTACAATTATATTTGAAACCGTACAGATGGGCACTTGGATTTCTTGGTTCCATCTGAAGTGCTTCCCGTAATTGGTAGAATTTCCAGTTTCTTCCGTGTTTCGTATGGTTCAGAATGAATTTGTTCTTCTAGCACCTTCATGCGACCGTCCAATTCTTCAATCATTCTAGATTTTTTCTTCTTGGAGTTTTTCGTCGATTCTATTCATTAGTTCCTGTTTTACGTTATTAGAACTTTTCTATAACTTTCTCTTCTATGTTTTCAATCTTTTCTTCTAATTTTCTAGAATTTTCTATATTTTTCTCGTCCATGTTTTCAATTTTTTCTAGAACTTTCTCTTCTAAATGCGAGAATTTTCCATAATTTCTCTTTCCAGTTTTCTAGAATTTTCTATATTCTTTCTCGTCCATGTTTTCAATTTTTCTAGAACTTTCTCTTCTAGTTTTCCTAGAAGTTTCTATATTCTTCTCGTCCATGTTTTCAATTTTTTCTTCTAGTTTTCTAGAATTTTTTCTGAGATTTTCTAGAACTTTCTCTTCTAAATTGCCGAGAATTTTCCATATTTTTCTCTTTCATGTTTCTAAGTTCCACTAGAAGTTCGCCATTCCACCAGACACTTCAAACAAATATGTCTCAGGATCTTCACCAGCTGCTTCTATTGCTCTTCGTAATCTCGACTGAAGCTCGGCCTTCCTTCCACTCGTATCTTTCATCCCTTCTTCTAATTCCCGTTTTGAGATCTACCACTTTCAAGTCACTAATTACAGTCTTTAGCTGCCATTGTTTCTAATTACGCACCGTATTAGTCCACTAATATATCGCCAAATACCCCACACCTGACACCAATTGTAACGTTTTTCGGTTCTTAAAACGTTGTCGGGGTTTTAGAAAAAAACACACAGGCGATATATTTAAATTCACTTATTCTATTAACACTATTACGCGTAATTAAATCTATTAAAAATGCTTATTAACATATAAACTCATTAACCACTAATGTCTTATTTATGTAAACATATTTATATTACATGTACTAATTCAATCGCGACCGACACTATCGAACTCGTATCGATTGACTGCCTCCTGGCCAACCCAACGCGTTATTTATAGCTGGCGCGAACTTCCAGATTGTTCGGGGGCCTTCTAGAATGTCCTCGAAGATTCTGGAGAATATTCTCAAATCTTCGACCCGGTGCTGCCCTCTGTTATTCGTCGTAGGTAGTTCTTCTTCCGCTATGCTAGCGCCATCTAGGGACGCCTATCGGAACCGCCAGTTGAAAAGTTGGCGCTCGTTACAATATATTAATGCTAATTATAATCATTAGTGATAGTTTAAATTCTGTTAAAATTGTACGATTACAAAATACTCTCAAGATTTCTTGAAAATAGTAGAATATACATACGTAGGTATATAATACTTATTTAAAATAAAACACTGTAATGCAACCAAATTTTCAAAAAGCCACCACTTCTGTACGCGCCGTCTACCGACATGGCGAAGGGAAGACGGGAAGAAGAATAAGAAGTGCATAAAGAGAAATAACAACATGTTTCAGCGGTTTTTTTAAGAGAGTCTAATCACATTTGAAGTTGTATTTAGTTTACTTATCCCTAGTAACAAAAATTTTAATTTTCCGCCATTATTTTTAGTAACTTCAACATCGAAACGCGAAATTACCCATATATTAGATTACTACCCACATAGCCAAATTTAAATTGCCTGCAATTATTCTAAGTAACTTCAACGTTCAAATATAAAATTGCCTACTATTTTGTACTACATTCATAGTTATTTTAATGCCTTTAAGTTGAAGTTACTGACAATAGTGGCGGAAAATTTAAATTTGGCTATTAGGGTAGTTACTTTGATGTTTTTGTGTTAAAGTTACCCAGAATAATTGTGGGAAATTTTAATTTTGCTAGTAGGAGTATAATAAACAAAGAGTTCACGCTAAGACACATAATTTTATTTATTCTTTATTAATATGATTATACATTCCGAACAGTACAACCCTTTACTTGCTTCTTGAACGGTAGCGATCACATCCACAGGTTTATTAAAAGAATAGAATAAATTGGCCGAAGTGTCTGAACTTCTCTTTAGGGCTAAACTTTTCTCCTTTACGCTGTTTTCTATCTCCATGCGCCATTAATGCAATAAGAAACTACAATAACAAAATGTGTATGGATTATCACACATTCATAAAAGCTATGAAAAATTATCTGTGCACTCTTGGGGAAGATGACGTTTTGAAAAAAGGGAAAAACACAAACAATTTAACGTGAATTTGATCAAAAGTATTTTAAAACTACTGCGATGACAGTTAATATTAGATATTTAATTTAATTTAATTATTTTTACCTACCGATTGCCGATAGCGTAAATAAGTACAGCACAGCCACTAGAATTAAAAATAGCATTATTGATAGGCATCTAAGATAATAAGAGATACACAGTTGCTATCAAATTTAATACAACATACGGAAGTTAAAACTATCTTAAGTAGTGGTACTTCATCGTATTACATTTTACTATACATTGAACTATTTTAAGCCCTAAACAATAAACGTCTAGCCATTTGTGACTAATATTCTGCAGGTACTGGTACATACTACCGCCTGATATGCCAATAGTAAGTCGGACATTTGGTGGGTTGTCCCTGTAAGATATAAGATTATAATGCAACAAATTTTTATGCACTAAAGTTATTCAGGTAGTATATATTAATGTATATGAGAAGTTAGTATCGAATTGATTTCATTGAATTATTATTGTTTAAAAGTTTCTTAATATTAAAGAAAATTGAAATCTCTTAATAATATCTATTCTATAGAGAGTCCATCACAACCTGCAATCATAGGTTTATACAAAAAGCGAGATAGATGCTTTTTACAAAACCTTACCTATATACAAAAGCATCTTTCTCTTTTGCCACGTTGTATTTTTTCCGAAATTAATACCATTTACCACGATGCATTTGACCCTGATATATATCTATTAATATTTTGATTTGGAAAATTTTTTGAGATTCATTTTTTTAATGGTATCCCAAGATGGTGAAACTTTCAAAATATGTAGCTTAAGAATGGGGTTGGATTGTCGGATATTGAACTTATTCAAACAAAACGAGAAATCAGTACTGTCTATCCCAACTAAAAATCAATGATCATATTTTATTTTTGAAGTTAACTATGAAATTAAAAAAAAAGCAGTGCGCGGTACAGTTAATACAGTCTTAAGGCTGTAAAAGGAACTAACTAAGACATTGGCTCGCGGGTAATGTGATTTTACAGTCTACGCATCTGTAGATAAAGTACTTATTTCTTTTATGACCACTCACGTGTAACTGAGTGTTTGTATTACAATTTTTTGCAAGATTCACATTATTTTATCGCTGACTCTCACACCATAATTTTAAAGTTTTTATTGATTAATTTTCAGAATAATGGCTACAGTGGCGCCCACTCCGTAAATTGAAAAACTGTTCAAGTATCGGCAATTATGTGCAATTTTATTCACTAAAAACGATGATTATCACTTTGTTCTGTTCTGTCTCTTGGCTGATGCGAACGATACACATTTCGCAATTTCTAAAATAAAATTTGTGGCCTAAACATCATAATATGTTTCTACAAAAAAGTGATTTGACGTTAGAATATGTTTTGTATGTTGCATACTTAGATCATATACATTATGTATATTTGAATGTAGATCTGGATGATCTATATAAGCTGTTTGGGTATGCAACTACACTTACTCTGGTATATTGAAAGTTGTAGCCATTCAGATTTTTCTCAACAATTAAAATAAAATCGTGAATGTATGTAAATATCAAGCAATATTAACTTAGGTTTGTGATATCATATCAAAGCCTATTCAGAGCATAATAGAATAAATAAAATTCGAGTTATTAATGCGAAATAAGACCATCGTGTTCTTGAACAATGTGCGCATGTACAAATTAACAAAGGTTTATTCTGGAGGTCATCCGCACAGCTGTTTTGTCCAGCAATTCAGCTGATCGTTGTTATTGGGTGTGTGGCAAACCTAGGTACGATTAATAAAGTTATTTTTAAATTGTTACAAAAATAAACCATGGAATTCGGGTGCACGTTTACCGCAATTTTATAATGTTAATCGGTGACATAACTATGATTGCGACATCGTAGAAAAGATCGTACGGATAACATTAGAAATTTCTCTCTAATGGTATAAAATGAAATCTGTCAACATATTGTGACGTAACGTTATAATTCCTTTCGTTCCTTGTCCGAAAACGCACCTACCGCGCCGTAAAAATCGAGGTCGTTGCAATTCGGGGAGTTATTTTGTATGGTTTAAAAATAAAGAGTAAACAAAGAATTTTTCCAAAATAATTCTGGCCTCAAATAGTGAGTCGACGGGTAACGACGGTGGTGAACCGCCTCGTAAAAAATCCCGGAGAAATAGTACCACATTAGGTGACACTATGCAAGCGAGCAACGGATGTATGCAAAATGGGGCCGTCCCCAGTACCAATGGGACTGCCGAAAACGGTCATGGTGATGGATCAGGCGACATAGGACCTACTGTTGCACTTAACCAAACTGCCCAGGAGATTGTTAGATTAATTGGACAATATTTGAAGTCTGAAGGTTTGAAGTAAGTCACTTTTCTGTTTTCATAATCTGATTTACAGCTGACCTACTTTTTTGTTTTGATTTTGAAATTTTTGATATTTCTATAGTTCCTTTGTGAATGTATTTGTTTATATTGACATTTACCTATAATTAGCATACAATGAAGGATTTCTTTGTTTTTCTCACTAAATGGAATATCCCTTTAATAATAGAAATTCCGCCATATTATGTGAAATTAATATGCTGAGTCATATTTTAAAAAAAAAATTGTAATTGCCAACAAAAATTAAAGGGTAAATAACACATTTTGTAACTGCGAAGGATATTGAATTATATTATACAGTTGCTCCACCGTAGCAGTCTGGATCTTTGATTACAGCTCTAGCTTTTATTTTAGAAAAATATTGTGCAAAAATTTTATAGAATTCAATGATGTATAATCTAAAAATATTTTCAACACTATCAGCTGTCTGGAAAGTGGATAAACAAATACTCTGTGGTTTTAAATTAAACACTGTATGTCATTCCATTTTTGAATTCTATATTAAAGAATTAAATTATTGTAGTACATATTATAAGTCGCTTTGAAATAGACTAAATAACAAGAAACTAACCTAAAGCCTAAAGATGGCATGGTTGGTGTTTCCGTTTATGTATCAACATTTTAAATATTGTTAATATCTAATGCAACAATAGCATTTCTATTGATATGTTGTTGCATTGTTGATAAGTCAGGCTGTCGATTACAAAATATCACCTGAGCGAGTTACAAATATCAGCTTAACTTTAACATAAGATAATGATTTATTACAAAAACAGCAGTCTGTATTGTTATTTTCCTCAACTTATTCCTCCTGCACGTTTTTTTTTTTTTAATTCAGATAATACATACCAAATTTTATGAATAACAATCATTTGTTATATACATATATGAATCATGAATTTTCTATTTTAATTTCTCTGTAGGGTTTGATTTAAAGTACTCATTTCAAAAAAGACACAAATCATTAAAGCAAGATGACAACAAATCAGAAAATATAAAATTAGTGAAATAGTAGAGGTCATTAACTATCAATTACGAGAATGCACCTTGTTTAACACCATATTCACCACAGCAATACATATATAGATATACTTAAGGAAATATTTATTCGTCAGCTACTGTGCATGCAAAGGAATTTAGTAATTAATATTAATAAACTATTACAAATTTTTTGGAGCTATACACAGCTGAAGATCAAGCCCAAAATCTTAAATAGCTATTTTTAAATTATTTTATAAAAGCTATACCTTTTAAAAATTTAGAAGGTATAGCTTCAACAGAAATTGTAATAATTTCTTATATTTGTAGCGTTTGTAAGATTATCTATAAACCTGTAAGCATGTTTTATGGATGTTTACAGATTTACAAATAACCTTACCGACGCTAGATATATGCACAGAATCTCCATTAATATTAATTCTAATTATCATGCCAATCGGTGCTTCTATGAAATTTTTAACGAGAATTTATTAAAAGAAAAACAAGGTTTTAGAAAACTCATATTTTGGGTACCCAAATTTGCGTTTGTGAAATTCTGGTTGTAGTAATATTGTTATCATTATATATGCAAAACAAAAATAAGTTAAAACTTGACAAGAAAAAAGACCATTCTGCAAAAATAAAAGATAAATATATAAACTCCCAAATATCAATTTACATGTAAATGTGCAACAGTTTTCTGGGCCACTTACAATTGGTAATAATCTCCAATGCAATCTCAGATGTCAGCAATGAAGTTTATCTGGTGAATAATCTACAATCTCATGTCTCAATTTGAAAAACCTTTAAGCTGTTGCTAAAGTTTAAAAATGTCTTTTGTGGGCCTATTGATCTACATTATCCTTGATTTTTTTTGGCAGTGGTACTTCAAAGATGTTCATCGTAATACAGGATAGTTAAAAATATTTTTAGATTATACAACACTCAGTAGGGTTGTCTCCTTATACAAGTTATACAAAAAAAGACTTACTGTACTTCATTTTTGTATTATATGATGACAAATGCCTAAAAAAATTCAACATTTTGATTTCATATTTGTGAGTAAAACCAATTCAAAAAATAATAAATTTCAAATTGTGCCCTAAGACAACTGTTTTGGCCAATAAAAACTAAGGATTTTGCGTTCGCCCCTTGTTACGTACGTTAGGTATCATTTAATGAGTTTTGGCTACTGTTTAAGTGATATTTAGTATGATTATTTAATAACTGCGTGATATTACAATACCTTGGGCATTAATTAAGTATTAGGGAAATAGTGTAAAAATGCTAAAGTAAGTTTTATAAGACTATTGCTGTTATAGGATTTATACAAATCAAATAAGTCATTTTACGCGAAGAGACTTACATTAGATGACCAAAATTTACCATCTGTTGATGATAAATTATATAACATTTTTCCAACAAATCTAGATTTTATAAATCCAATCATACTCATTGTTTTTATTGGCTCAAAACAGAATCTTTAATTGTTTATTAGGCGGAATAGTAGACGTTGGACTAAAATTTTTAAAAAATCTACATTTTCAAACTTTTTCTTTAAAAATAGTCTAGTCTTACAAAAAATCCGTGGAAATTTAAAACTTTCGTATAAAAAATAAAAAAAAAATTGGCTTCCGATCCTATTCTATAATAATTGTTTTCTTAATGAGAAATGGAACTGTAATTAAAGAACCAACCTGCACTTGTACGTCTAACAAATTCAGAATACTTACTAAGATAGATAATCTAAAACTCAAACACTGATCTGAAAGGCCACTGGAAGAAAATGTTTATTAGATATTCCGTATAAAATAAAAACTATATCTTTTATTTATTGCAGCCGCACTGCAGAATATTTAATGATGGAATCTGGCTGTCGTTTAGAACATCCAGTAGCAGCAAAATTTCGTCAGCACGTAATGGATGGTGACTGGAGTAAAGCTGATCATGATCTCCAAGAATTAAGACTTTTGCTGGGTAACAATAGTAGTTTGTTGGTAAGTTTTTAGTACTTTGGCTTTATTGATTAGTGGTATTGCATTACTTTTGTAGGAAATGAAATTTTTGTTGCTAGAACAAAAATACTTAGAATACTTGGAAGACGGGAAAGTTTTAGATGCCCTACATGTACTTAGGAATGAGTTGACACCGTTGCAATATAATACAGCTAGAGTTCACCAGTTGTCCAGTTATATGATGTGTTCTAATAGTCAAGAGTTACATAGCCGTTCCAATTGGGAAGGTAAAGGTGCAGAGTCTAGAAATGCGTTGATGGACAGGTTACAAACGTATCTTCCCCCCAACATTATGTTACCACCCTATCGGTTAAAGGCTCTTTTAGATCAGGCATTGGAATTGCAAACTCTACGTTGTCGGCACCATAACTCCGCTCAAGCTGTCCATTTAAACAATGCTTCTCTCCTCGTCGACCATTGCTGCCCAAAAGATTTCTTCCCCACACACACAATTCAGGTAATTAATTCCTTTTATTACGTGTAATTTTATATCTATTGTGAGTTTCTTTTCTGCAGGAGTGATATGTTTAAGAAAATGTGCCGTGATATTTAGTTTTATTGGTTTTGATTAAAAGAAAATGTTAATAAAATATGTTTTAAAAGCTGTCTTTAAGTTATTTTTTTGAGATTTGTTTTTTCTTCAAAAAATAAATCTCTTATATATAAAGAACAGCGAAGACAATTTTACTACAAAAAGGAAAACATAAACTTCTATGATTTAAAATAGATTTTGATTTTCCGTTTGAATATCTAACGTTGCTGGGGATGATTTATTTCTTGTAGCATGCGATATTTAAAACAATATTCAGATTATCTTTTTCTTTTTGTAGATATTACACGATCATTGTGATGAAGTATGGTTTTGTCAATTCTCACCAGATGGCCGGAAGTTGGCGACAGGATCGAAAGACACAAATGTTATTATTTGGAATGTTAATCCTGAAACTTGTACTGTAACAATCAGAAAGACATTAGAAAGCCATTCGTATGGTAAGTAAATATGTTCAGACTTGTTAGAAAAAGAAAACCAGCCACATATTAACGGATTCTATAAAAGTGCATTATTAATTAATTAACGTAAAATAAAAAGATTGAAAGCAGAATAAGTAATTGAAATAACAAGCTACTGTGTAGATTAAGGAAATTATACTGCGCCTAAATTTATTTGAAACGCTGCTGAAATAGATAAATAAAAAGCACAAACTCAAGTTTTCTTAAAAATATGTGTATCAATCGGTTAGTTTTAGTATACGCCCCGTTTCACCTTATCGAAAATTTTGCCAATTCCATTAATAGTCCAGTGAGATATTACATTTTAGCGACTCACTCGTAACTTTTGACCCTTTAAACACAAAATTCTTTTAGGTAACATATCTTTTTTTTTGTTTTTTAATTTTATGACCAAAATGCTTCAAATCTTCTTTGTGAAAGATTTAGCTTTCTTTGCTGGAGATACTGATACATATAATAATATAATAAAAACATTGGTTTTAAAAAGTTAAAGAAAAATGCGAATTGAAGGAAAAGAGATATATCAGTAATCTTTCACTGCCTTGTCAGAATTAGACAGAAAAACAGGAAGGCGAAGAGAAATGTTCTGCTTTGGCGATCAGCTGCGAAAACCCTTCGAAAAATGAAGAGTGTGAAAAGGTTTTTGTACTTGGTACATACAAACGGCTTCATGAATCTCCAAAGAAATAACCCAACACATTTAAACTGGAGGGTGGTAGTGATCTCATTTAATTTGTTGACTACAGGTGACGCGCACTTACAAACTATACCTATTTCACATATTGGACGTCGACGCAGGTGACTGAAACCATGTCAGGTGTCTTCAGCCTATAGGTCCCAGTTCACAACTTTTTTTTCTAGTTATAGATATTCTGTAATACATATTGAAAGATATTGTGTCATAATTTTTTGCCGCACCACAAATATGATTATCGTATCATAGATGGATTTTACGTAATTTTCTGAGTCCGAAGACATATGATTTGTTATTTAAATAAAAATTCAACTGAGAGAGGTTACCAAAAAAAAAAATATTTTTCAATCTGGATTATTGTGAATACGCTAACAATTTTCTTAACATTAAATATACCCAAGAAATTACAAATGTCAATTATGCTCTTTTGTTTTATACTTTATGAGAATCTAAATAATTACAATTCATTCTAAACCCTGTGTTCCACTAAAAGGTACTACACGAGGTTACCTATTCTAAGTACCTACTATATGGACTTCCATAATAATTGAAATGTTCCTACTTTAATTAAATAATTTCCCTATGATTGTTAATAATAACAAAAATGTAATAAATCGGTCAGCTATCAGGCAGTTATTATAGTTGCGCCCATGGACCAACTTTAGTTATCTCCAAGTACTCGCCAAGAAGTAAGGGAAAACCATGGAAAACCCAGAACAAGGTCTGATAGCCTGCAAATTATTATCATTATCCTTCTGAGTTTGGAAGAGGCAGTCTTCACGTCTTTTCAATTCCAGTTTCTGTGTCCTGGTAGCTCCCTGGCTCTTCGCACATCATGAAGCTGTTTTTTTTCCAACAGGCGGAAGAATGGATCAACATACTGAACAGAAAGCAAAAAAACAAAATTTAGCAATGTAATCACTCCAGTTAATAAATAAATTAGTAGTAGTAGTAAATTAGAGATTTGTGTTTTAAATATTTATTTCATGCACCCGTACTAGGCTAATAATTTAACACCAATTCAGACCGTTGAAGAGTATGGAATATTAATTTATAATGCGTACTACCCTACCAACATCTAAATATCATGCAAATAACCTATCTAATTCTTTGGCAATATTACTAACAAAATCCCACCATTCGACCGATTCATTATCCCCAATATACAACTAATTTTACTCTTACTTATCAGTAAGTGAACATTCAAATAAAATATGCCTGGCTGTATCTACCCCACCACATTCACAGTGCGAATCGTTAACCCTTCCAATTCTACATATTTAGATATGATTTAAAATTGCCGTGATCCATTATTAACTCTACCGTCTGATACAACAAACTAACTCTCATTTCACTAAAACGTGTAAAGGTTCCGATAAATTTCCTAGTCCAGTAGTATTTCACCTACCCTGCCAGTCATTAGCAATAACGCCTCTAAACGCCTTTTTAACTACTCTAGCGGAAATTAACTTTATCTTTATTCGACACATTATTCGTGTTAGTGGCACCTTCTGCGCTAATTTTATCCGATTTGGCGAGGACTCTACCTACTTATCGCGCTATCCCTCCTAGGAACCGCCTTTTTCGTTGATTGATCCGCCCTCTCATTCAAGATTCTATCCACGTAAGCCCTAGTCCAAAACAATTTTACACTACCTTCACATCTCAAGTATT
>RXPK01005115.1:0-30302 GCA_004143645.1 Protaetia brevitarsis | reverse complement strand
GCCATCTTTGTGCTTCTACGAACCTGTTCAGCAAAAAACTGTGAAGAATATTGGCAGTTTGGTCGAGCAGTAATGTCTGGAGCCATTATCGTGCTGGAAAATAACCTGCTTCAGCTCATTTTCTTGTAACTCTGCAATAAAACAATTCAAATCTGTTGGTAACGTTGGGCTGTTACAGTTTTCCTCGAAGAAAATTGGCCCTATTATTCGTTGCCTGGACATAGCTAACCAAACTCCAACTTTTAGGGAATGCAATTGCCGTTTCTCGAATTCGTGTGGATTTTCTGCAGACCAGATACAATAGTTTTATAAATTGATAATAGTCTGTTAGATAAACCAGGCTTCATCCGAGGAAAATGATTTGGTTTAGCAAGCATCGTCCCTTAAACTTGTTATTAACACCAATGATAATATTCCAATCGCTATCGTGATCTAATAGTAATAATACCTGTACCGTAGAAAGTTTTTAGGGATGAAAATGTAACTTTCTTTTGACAAGCTCATTGCGCTGAAGTGTATGATAAGCCTATAAAATTATAAAATGTATAAACTCATTTCAACTAAGGTAATATTAATTTTTTACCTATTTGTTGAGCTAATTCAACACAGATAAATTCCCCTTATTTTCTTACAGTATTCAGAAATACTATTGTAGGTGATATTAGATGTAATACAAACGATTTGAAAAAATTATAAGATAAATATCGAAAGATACTAAACACGCAGCCAATGTCGCTAAAATGTCAAGAAAATTTCACATTAGTGTATGAAATTTATAGTAGCATACTTCGCTCATTAAATTGGTAATAAGTATAGATAAATTTTTTCCGGAAACAGTTTTTTTCTTACGACAATCATTTTGAATCCACATGGTATGTAGGCATGTTTTAATATTGACATAAATTTATGCCGGTATTCGATATGACATACTGATGATCTAGATCAATAACACCTTAAGTGTGTGGAATTAAAATTACATAAGGAAAGAATAATAGTATTTTAAACAAATTTAACTATTATTTGAAAATGATTTAGTTTCAAAATAATTTAACATAATTTCAATTCCAACATATTTAACATGATTCCCTAATTAAATAGGCTATACTAGTCGTGATGAAATTTATGATTAAATTTCCTACAAATCAATTCTACACCATTCATGTATATATATCTACATCTTCGATATTCCACGACGACTTCGGTGTACCGCATGACCCCACTCTAGCGCCTTGAATTCACAAATTCTCTTGTCTTAATCCTATATACACAAATTAATAGCCGTGAACAATCGTGCCGCATAAGAAACTTTTAATATCGACTTTCATTTTCCTCATTCGACATTGCATATGTATCATCCAATGATAATAATAATGAAATGATACCTTGTTGTGGTATAAGTATGGCCAATTATTATTCACATCGTTATCAAATGTTCAGACTGTCCGATAAACATGTATTATGGTATGTATGTATGGGCACAGACGCAGACTGTGGTCATAATTGAACACTCTAAACACGTTTTCAGAACTGGCTTGCGTTTGTAAATCCGAAAGAAAAAAAAGAAAAACATTAAATTTTGACGTTTGGAGCCACCTATAAATACATGCACAATACACAGTATCTACTATTATTAATTCCGTATAGTCATCTAAGGGAATCGAGCCAATGACGAGCTGTCCGCGTATAAAAAAAACGAAACTTGCTTAATAATAATTAGATTTCGTTTTGGTCCCTCTAAGCAAGGGGAATCGTAACGGCTAATAATAATAGGTACATTTTTATTATGTGGCGGAATCAGTCGTGCAGAAAACTAAACAACCATCCTCCTATACCAGCTCCGGACCAATGAGAGGAGAGATCATAAATTATATTTCAACTTACGAGCAGATGAGAATATGGGATAGGTGTTTTTCGCTTTCAGATTAAGTAAACATTATGTGCATTTGTTAATAGGTGTGTTTATTATATACCGCGAGCATGGTGACATCAGGGAATAGGAAATCGCATGCTCTAATTCTTGTTTGTTATTCCTAATACATATATGTTAGATCTGAATGTCATTTGGAGGTTTAAAATTGTTTTTATATTAGGCCTTCTAATTTTTTTTTTTTCTATTTGAGTGAATAGCATTTATATCATCTTATAAAATACCATGTTGGATAATTAACAGGGTATTTCAATTGAAGACCCTCTTCACCTATTATAATTTTATAAAAATCCGAACCTGTTAATCGTCCATATCCAAGGAGGAACAACTTTAAAAATCATTCAAAAAAAAACCGTGAACTGAAGGCTCTGCCAAAATAAAAAACTGCACTTGATTTAATTACAATAGACAAATGCTATTTTCCGATACACTTGTATTTATGAAAACTAAATTATTACAAATCATCCTAACCCCGAGCTCCACCTGAAAAGGTACTACACGAGGCTACCTATTCTAAGTACTATATGGGTTCCATAACAATTGAAATGATCCTACTCTAACTAAATAACTTCCCTACTATTTCCTATACAAAGCAAAAGGTTTGTTTGTTCAGGAAGATAATCCTAAATATACCAATTCAAATCACGTGGTTTCAACAAAACAATTAAACGTGGCCACATTTCAAGAAATGTATAAAAATGAAAACTAAAAGCAAGCACAACTGCTTCTGCCTCAACCCAATCGAAGTGATAGATAAAAAAAAATGATCATGCACTCGTTCAAAAAGTCTTCGAATTCTCTTTACGGCAACACATATCAAAAAGTCATTTTTTTTTTAATCATTAAACAAAAAGTGCATGATTCGCAACCTGTATATTAAAATACGATCACGATGAAATGGTTTGGATTTTACTTTATCAAATGTTCCAAATGATTACTTCAATACAATAGTACAATTTTGCCTTCAAAGCTCTCCTGACATTTCGCAACATTTCTTGGAACTATTCGTTGCATTCTTCAACAATTTTTTGGCGTAACTCTAAATGGCAGAAAAAAAGACCGTGGACTGAAGGTTCTGGTCAAAAATAAAAAACTGCACTTGATTTCTAAATTTACAATAGGACAATTGCTATTTCCTATACAAAGCAAAAGTTTGTTTGTTCAGGAAGATTAATCCTAAATATACCAATTTAATCCACGTGGTTTTCAAACAAAACAAATTAAGCGTGGACAATTTCAAGAAATTTATAAAATGAAAACTAAAGCAAGCACAATGCTTCTACTCACCCAATCGAAGTGATAGATAAAATAAAAATGATTCATGCACTCGTTCAAAAAGTCTTCTAATTCTCTTTACGGCAACACATATCAAAAAGTATTTTTTTTTTAATCATTAAACAAAAAGTGCATGATTTGCAACCTGTATAATAAAATACGATCACGATGAAATGGTTTGGATTTTACTTTATCAAATGTTCAAAATGATTACCTCAATACAATAGTACAATTTTGCTTCAAATGCTCTCCTGACATTTCGCAACATTTCTGGAACTATTCGTTGGTATTCTTCAACAATTTTTTAGCGTAACTCTAAATGGCAGAAAAAAAACCGTGAACTGAAGGTTCTGGCCAAAAATAAAAAACTGCACTTGATTCTAAATTACAATAGGACAATGCTATTTCCTATACAAAGCAAAAGGTTTGTTTGTTCAGGAAGATAATCCTAAATATACCAATTCAATCCACGTGGTTTCAACAAAACAAATTAAGCGTGGACAATTTCAAGAAATTTATAAAAATGAAAACTGAAAGCAAGCATAATGCTTCTACTCACCCAATCGAAGTGATAGATAAAATAAAAATGATTCATGCACTCGTTCAAAAAGTCTTCTAATTCTCTTTACGGCAACACATATCAAAAAGTCATTTTTTTTTAATCATTAAACAAAAAGTGCATGATTTGCAACCTGTAGAATAAAATACGATCACGATGAAATGGTTTGGATTTTACTTTATCAAATGTTCAAAATGATTACCTCAATCCAATAGTACAATTTTGCTTCGAATGCTCTCCTGACATTTCGCAACATTTCTGGAACTATTCGTTGGCATTCTTCAACAGTTTTTTGGCGTAACTCTAAATGGCAGAAAAAAAACCGTGAACTGAAGGTTCTGGCCAAAAATAAAAAACTGCACTTGATTCTAAATTACAATAGGACAATGCTATTTCCTATACAAAGCAAAAGTTTTGGTTGTTCAGGAAGATAATCCTAAATATACCAATTCAATCCACGTGGTTTCAAATTAAAACAAACTAAATTAAGGGTGGACAATTCCTAGTAATTAACTAGAATGAAAAACTAAATGCAAGCACAATGCTTCTACTCACCCAATCGAAGTGATAGATAAAATAAAAATGATTCAAACGGAAAAATTAACTCTTTTAAACTATAATGAGAGAATTAAACTGAAAGTATATCTTCCTGCACAGAAATAATAAATGATCTTATATCTATAATGTGCACACATCAATATAATAACAATTATCATAATGCGAATTCCTCGATGGACGTAAAATAAAAGACAATTTACGCGAATTCAAATCTCAAATTCTCAAGAATTACAAAATGGCAGCAAAGATTTAAATATACATGTACTCACGTTAAAGTCAACCAAGGAACTGCCTGAGAAAATTCTACAGTCGTTTTTCTTAAAAAAAAAAAACAACGCAGACGCACAAACAATACGCCAACATTCAAAAGACGAATAATAGAATGGAATTAATTTTAAAAAAAACTGTACACTTAATTAAATAAATTATACAATTAACTCTTTAACTAAAATTTATACAAACTAAACAAAATTAAAAATTATCATTGTGAAAATTCTCTCGGTACAATGATTCAGCAAAACGGAAAATTATGACAACAGAACTAGCATCTTAAAATACACTCCGCAAGAAATATAAATATCTTATATCCTATAATGTGCACAATATCAATATATAACAATTATTATAATGCGAATTCCTTGATGGACGTAAAATAAAAGACAATTTACGCGAATTCAAATCTCAAAATCTCAAGAATTACAAAATGGCAGCAAAGATTTAAATATACATGTACTCACATTAAAGTCAACCAAGGAACTGCCTGACAAAATTCTACAGTCGTTTTTCTTACAAAAACAACTCAGACACACAAACAATACGCCAACATTCAAAAGACAAATAATTGAATGGAATTAATTTTAAAAACTGAACACTTAATTAAATAAATTATACAATTAACTCTTTAACTAAAATTTATACAAACTAAACAAAATTAAAAATTATTATTGCGAAAATTCTCTCGGTACAATGATTCAGCAAAACGAAAAATATTATGACAACAGAACTAGGCAACTTAAAATACACTCGCGCACAGAAATAATAAATGTCTTATATCTATAATGTGCACACATCAATATAATAACAATTATTATAATGCGAATTCCTTGATGGACGTAAAATAAAAGACAATTTACGCGAATTCAAATCTCAAATTCTCAAGAATTACAAAATGGCAGCAAAGATTTAAATATACATGTACTCACATTAAAGTCAACCAAGGAACTGCCTGACAAAATTCTACAGTCGTTTTTCTTACAAAAACAACTCAGACACACAAACAATACGCCAACATTCAAAAGACAAATAATTGAATGGAATTAATTTTAAAAACTGAACACTTAATTAAATAAATTATACAATTAACTCTTTAACTAAAATTTATACAAACTAAACAAAATTAAAAATTATTATTGCGAAAATTCTCTCGGTACAATGATTCAGCAAAACGGAAAAATTATGACAACAGAACTAGGCAACTTAAAATACACTCGCGCACAGAAATAATAAATGATCTTATATCTATAATGTGCACACATCAATATAATAACAATTATTATAATGCGAATTCCTTGATGGACGTAAAATAAAAGACAATTTACGCGAATTCAAATCTCAAAATCTCAAGAATTACAAAATGGCAACAAAGATATAAATATACATGTACTCACGTTAAAGTCAACCAAGGAACTGCCTGACAAAATTCTACAGTACGTTTTCCTTACAAAAACAGCGCAGACACACAAACAATACGCCAATATTCAAAAGACAAATAATTGAATGGAATTAATGTAAAAAAAACACTTAATTAAATAAATTATACAATTAACTCTTTAACTAAAATTTATACAAACTAAACAAAATTAAAAATTATCATTGTGAAAATTCTCTCGGTACAATGATTCAGCAACACGGAAAAATTATGACAACAGAACTAGGCAACTTAAAATACACTCGCGCACAAAAATAATAAATGACCTTATATCTATAATGTGCACACATCAATATAATAACAATTCTTATAATGCGAATTCCTTGATGGACGTAAAATAAAAGACAATTTACGCGAATTCAAATCTCAAAATCTCAAGAATTACAAAATGGCAGCAAAGATTTAAATATACATGTACTCACGTTAAAGTCAACCAAGGAACTGCCTGACAAAATTCTACGGTCGTTTTTCTTACAAAAACAACGCAGACGCACAAACAATACGCTAACATTCAAAAGACAAATAATTGAATGGAATTAATGTAAAAAAACTGAACACTTAATTAAATAAATTATACAATTAACTCTTTAACTAAAATTTATAGAAACTAAACAAAATTAAAAATTATCATTGTGAAAATTCTCTCGGTACAATGATTCAGCAAAACGGAAAAATTATGACAACAGAACTAGGCAACTTAAAATACACTCGCGAAAAACGGGATGCCTGCCACAGCATCATGTTCGGCTTGTCTAGCATTTTTTCTACACTCACCTTAGATCAGCAGCATATTCATCAGGGGTGAATAACGAGGCCATTTTTCTGGGATATAATTAATTAAATATTTCACACTTCAGTCCAGCATTTATGTCAAAATGAGTTGTCAAAAGATGTTAGGGATAAGCAAACGTCACTCCCTTGTTAGTTCACTTAATTTTTGTAAAACTTTATCCATTACACCATATTGGTAAGTTGCTCCAAAACACTTTATAAACATCCCATGCTCCGCAGTATCACCGTATTCCTCAATGTTATGTAACCATTCCATATCGCTGCAACTGGACATTCACGCTTATATAATGCAGCACAAACATTTTGTTTGAGATATTTGTTTCGTGGTAAAATTACTTTTAATCTGTGAAGTGGATTTGTAAATTGCGACATACATAACTTAATTCCAATCGCAATCTTTGAACGAAGGTAAAACAGTATTAATGCATTAAGGTTTCTGGAACTCGACGTACAATTATTTCAAATTATCAGGTAACGACCTGAAAGTTTTCCTAAATAAATGTACCTATTTCTACACGAACGTCAATAATAATTTTACTAAGTTGAGTTGGTTGTCACATACTCAATTTGATTTTGTTGCCTGAAAAAACACGAGCTACGCAATTGAGCATGCTCTTATTAATTTTTTTTTTGTGATCTTGGACAGAAGAGGGCATTCTTTAATTTATCAAAAGCGATTGATACTGTAGATTACTCTATTCTATTAGAAAATCTCCAGTATTTAGGTATTACTCAAGGTTCAGTGTTGGGTCCCTTGCTGTTTTTGGCGTATGTGAATGATATTTCGTCAGTGTCCGAATATAGAACTATATTATATGGAGACAATTCATCCATAATATTACGAACTAATGATAAGTTGGAGGATGAGGCTGTTAGACTTTACATAAATATGAAAAGTGTTTGAAAAGCACGATATGGTTTTTAGAATTTAGAAAAAACTAAATTTTTAAAATTCAGTTATTTCAAATGTGATAATACCAGATTTTTGGGAGTTGTTGTTGATACACAGATGAATTGGAAAGACCATGTGGAATCATTGGTGTCACGTCTGGTGTCCTTTACATATGCTCTTCGGATGATAGCAAGTTTCACAAACGTGGAAGCAGGTCTGAGCGCTACTATGCATATGTGTTAGCCGTGTGAGGTACGTTATTACATTTTGAGAGGCATCTGTGGGGGCGGATAAAATATTGAAGCTGGGAAAATTATTTTTACGAAATATCTTTGGACTTAAATCTAGGGAGTCCTGTAAAGACATATATATTAAAAATGACATACTTACAGTGCCTGCAATATATGTATTTGAGTGTGCGGTGTTTATCTATGAAAACTTCAAACTTCTCAAGGACCAAATATTACAGCATATATACTCTACTACACGGAACACAAAGACTGATTACCTGCTACCACCCCAAACAACAAAGACATTAGTGTTCAAAAATGTCACTACGCAAGCCATAAGAATATACAACCTTCTTCCAAACGAATAATAAAAGCAACTCGATATGAGATGTTTTAAGAAGCATTTATATCGCCATCTTGATTAATGTTTCCTAACGAATTCTACCTAACTTCATTTACAATTTGATTGTTAATTTTTTGTTCGTTTGTGTCTATTTGTTTAATTATTTATATTTTGTGATCTTGTTTTTTTATATACATAATACTGTCGACAATTTAGTAATATTAATGCTATATATTTACAAATTTATTTTAATTATATAGACATATATTTAACAAATTTTATTGACACTGTTATGTTATTGAAGTGCACGTGTATCTACGCCATTTTATGGCTTTATGGAATTTAAGCGAATTATCATCTATCATATAGATCAATAGAGAACATCTACATAGTATATATGAAAAGGGAAAACAAACATATGTATTACAAACAAAAAGTTATGGTAGTGTACCGCAGGGTTCCATTCTGGATCCAACACTGTTTTTGGTATACGTGAATGGTTTACAGGCGTCATTAAGAAACTGTTCTCTATCACAATTTGCAATAGACGATACCAGCTATATACTAAAAGTAACTATGTCTAACAAATCAAGTAGTTTGTAATATGTATGATTGGTGCAAAGTAAATTCATTTGTACTGAACAGCCATAAGTCTAAGTTTTTGAGATTTTCACTGGCAGTTAAGGAGTGCAACAACAGCCTGTACGTATCTCTAAACGAAAAGTCTGTATCAGAGATTGGGTGCGTAGAAACTGCGTTCCTAAAAAACAAAGCAATACCTTAAAGGGGCTGAGTCACAAAACTGAAATTTTGGAAAGTTTCAAGTAGTAAATCACAACTACTAGTTTTCAGTAGTAAATTGGGAAAAAATACCAACATTCAACAAAAAATTATCAATAAAATGTCACATCCCCACGATGCTCTGAATGAGGTGATCAATGGATTTTGTGGGATCTTATTCCGAGCTTGCTGTAGATGATGACGAAGTTCTTGTAAGATGTGATAAAGGCCAGAGGAGAATTTCTACTTCCTCTTCGTGGATGAAGTTCTAACAGATGATTATCAGCTACTTTTTACATGCAACTATTTGTTTTGTTAAGATTTCAGCTTTGTGACTGACTTCCTTCAAGATGTTGCAATTTTTAGTACGTAGTTTATTTCTAGGTGTAGTAGTTGATAAACATTTTAAAGTTTGACCTTCGCTGCACAAGTTTGAAGAAAAAGCTAGCTTCTGTGTTCTATGGTCTAAGATTTTGCCGAGATGTGTGAGTGTGAAGACTTTGAGAGTGTTTTATTTGTCTATGTTGAAACCGAAACATGATTGATGAGAGCTTTCTTGTTGTAGAAGCAAATTTTTTTAGTGGATTGTTCATCTAAGTCTTGTAGACCATTAGACCACAGTAACTGAATATTCTACTCTTATATTATGATTATACAAAGATTTGTTTGTTCTAATAACCCTTCGTTAGTGTGGTGGGGTATGCCATACCCCAGTATGTTGTGCTACATACTGGGGTATGGCATACCCCACATAACGAAAGGATAATTAACTCTCCAAAAGAGTGATTCTTTTCACTTTCTTCCTATAAGAATTGAATCAAATCCATGCGATGGCAATTGTACAAACATAATATGTGTTCTTATATCGTTACGCAACAAAACAAAGCAATGATAGTATTGAATACTAGATTACCAACATTTCTAGACGCGCACGCAATTTTCTACGTAACGGAATAGAGATGAGGGAAGCTAGCGACTAATACATGAGCGAGCGAGTCCCACTATAGCGACAATAGAAGCGGGACCGCGCGTAACAACACAATCTGGCCGATTTTCACGCAACAATGAATCGGAAATTGAAGCCTCTTTGACGTAAGCGTGTCGCGCGCAAAGCACACGTCCGCTACGTGTTAAATCGGTAGCAAGGGGCTAGGTTAGGAATACGACGGGGCGGCCACCTGTACGATGGCGGACGCGCGCTAGTAAATGCTCGATTTACAAGGGAACCATCCAACTGTCATTCGCCGATTTGAATGAACTTGCGCAACTTATGGAATCTACTGGAGCTGCTGTAAATAATCGCAGTTTTTGCTAAGGATAATTTAAACTAATGAAACACGTAAAATAAATAAATAAACGAGTAAATCATGCACAGTAGAAAATTTGAAGCATTCACTCAAATTTGTGTAAGTGTAAAAATTATGTGTTAAAAGTTTACACGCTGAAATTGTAAAATGTTTTACTGTATTCGCAGAAGTAGTAGGTAGTAAAGGAATGAGAAAAAAACAAATTTTGATAATTAAATAAAATTGATGTGACATCGGAGAAGGTTCGCCCGTGATGATAATTTCGAAAATTTTTTTTCCGTTCCCTTCATGGTGTATCAATTCAGGAGAATTAGTAAACATAAGTAAAGCATCAGAAAGCATTACTTTTTTGCTTTTTCTTAATTTCAACTTTCTATTAATGTATTTGCATATTAAACAATAATTTATATTTCTGAAGGAACTTTGTTTATAGTTGAGTTTTGTTCTTTAATATGTACTTACTCACGCCTGATATTTTGGTTTACATAATAAATTTATAAATTTCTATAAACGTTCATAATAAAAAAATCTTTTATAAAGCAAATATTTATTTTATCCGTAAACATACTATCCATCTTGTGAAACGCCTTTTAAATTTTGATGTTACATGTTCATTCACACTGCACTATGTATATCTCTGAATTCTTTTGTCTTGACAAAAGGTAATGCATATTAATATTTTTCTTGACTTTTTACTTACAAAATTGTAAAGTAGTATCTTTTGCCATATTTTTTACAATTTTTATGATAATGTATTAGAAAAAGATTTATTAACAACCGAAACGTACACATTCATTATAATTATGTTTATTATTTGACCAAAAAACCAAGAAAAATATTAATATGTAGTGTACTATATATTGACCATAAGTTTTGGTGAAATTCTCACAGGAATTAGTCAAAATCTATGCTTTTTATGAAGCATAAATGTGTGAAACTGTCACAAAAATTGTGCTAAAGAAATAACACAGAGTTGGTGTGACATGTATACACACCACTCGTGTTAAAAAACAACGCAAAGTTTGTGTGACATCTATACACAATTCGGGTGTGTTAAATTTTACACAAAATTTTGTGTCGTCCGAATGGCACACAATGTTTTCGTGAAATTTCACACAAAATTTTCAACTGTGTGCGGATTAAACGGATGAGTAAACTAATTTAAGTAGGTAGGTACCAATTGAAACAATAACAAACTACCATATTGGGAAGCTGTTGTTTGAAGTGAAGTTAGGTTAAGAAATTTGGCCCCTATAACTCATCCGTTCTCCTTACTCCTTGTACTCTAGTAGTAATGCATGCGCGATGTGTTGCGATATGCAAAGAGTTACATATACACAGAGATTCAAAATGATTGTCAATTCCGCTCCTATAGATAATAACAGGGTGTAGGTATATGCCGCGTGTTTGTAATGAAGGTTTGAATTAAGTCAGTGTTGGAACATAAGAAAGTAAACGGATCTGTCATAAATAAGGAAAACGTAACCTATATTTGAACTCGCATTATATAAACGACTATGGATTGGTGTTTCTGCTTGTAAAAATGAAATGTAATTAATTTAACTTTACTAAATTATGATTTTACAATTCAGTACTAACTGGTGTTTAACTAAATTTATTTATTACTTTAAATTATAACATACAATTAGTATATTATTAAGTGACAAAACTGCATCTCTCAGTTCTTTCTATGCATGCATGCGGTTTCTAAGATCCTATTTTTTAGATAGCCGAACATGAAGTAATTTAATGGGGTTAGATCAGGCGATCTTGGTGACCATCTTTGTGCTCTAACGAACCTATCAGCAAAAAAGTGTTGAAGATATTGGCAGGTTTGTCGAGCAGTGTGCTGGAGCATTATCGTGCTGAAAATAACCTGCTTCAAGCTCATTTTCTTGTAACTCTGCAATAAACAATTCCAACACCTGTTGGTAACGTTGGGCTGTTACAGTTTCCTCGAAGAAAATTGGCCCTATTATTCGTTGCCTGGACATAGCGAACCAAACTCCAACTTTTACGGAATGCAATTCTGTTTCTCGAAATTCGTGTGGATTTCCTGCAGACCAGATACGATAGTTTTGTGAATTGATATAGCCTGTTAGATAAAACGAGGCTTCATCCGAGAAAAAGATTTGTTTAGCAAGTTCATCGTCCCTTAATTGTTATTAAAACCAATCACAATATTCCAGTCGCCTATCGTGATTTAATGGTAATAATTCCTGTACCGTAGAAACTTTATAGGGATGAAAATGTAACTTTCTTTTGACAGCTCATTGCGCTGAAGTGTATGATAAGCCTATAAAATTATAAAATGTAATAGACTATTTCACTTAATGTTAATATTGATTTTTTACCTATTTGTTGAGCTATTACCACAGATAAATTCCCTTATTTTCTTACAGTATTCAGAAATACTATTGTTGGTGATATTAAATGTAAATATAAACGGTTTGAAAAAAATTATAAGATAAATAATCGAAAGATACTACAACACGCACGCCAATGTCGCTAAATGTCAAGAAAATTCATTTAATGTATGAAATTTGTATGTAGCTAACTTCGCTCATTAAATTGGTAATAAGTATAGATACATATTTTTTTCTTACAATTTTTCAATCATTTTGAATGCACACTGGTATTGCATGAAATGTAAAATTCCTCTCCACAATCAGCAAGATCTAGATATTTTTTTGTAATTATGGTACTCGCGCATTTGCAACTCTCTTTTCACAAATTTTCCTTTCGATAACGCAATAAAGTCATCCTCACGGTTGACATATCATTCTGCGACCCGATTTCTTCATTTCTTAGATATTACATACACACATACAGCGCGTAATTACGACCGAAGGAGGTTAGAATTTTCGCTAATCGTCAGTTACCACTGGCTTCCACGCAGATAACCGTCGATTAAAATCCGACCTGAATGAGCTGCGCGCTTTTCGCATTTCGTAAGGCCGACAGCCGACCCAAAATTAGCCGCGACAACGAAGCGACGAATACGGGTGTCGTTGCACCGACCCGACCAGCCGTTATCCATTTTGCATAACTCTGCCACGCGTACGCACGATTTGAATATAATCGCGCCTCGAATTAGCGGGTAATTACACAGTTGGCCGGCGAAGCGAATTGGCGGGAAATAGCGCTAAGTAAGTGCCGGCCGAGTCGCGTTGTTGCGTGTGCATCACAGTTTTGAAGGCGTTACGTCGTTGATTCACCCGCTACGGGTTGCGCCGTCAGTCGTCGTTACGTCAGTGCGATTTCCGGCCGACCTACTGATCTCGATGCCCAACCGTCCGCGCGCGGCTCCAATGCCGGTCGCCCTTTTTTGCGCCGGCCGGCTACTGCAGCAGCGCGGTGTGTGTATTGTTGCCTTACGCGCGTGTATAGCCGGGGATCGTTTTGTAACGCAACGATGCGCCGGCCTTTGTGGAACGGTTTCACTTTTTTTCTCCGCCATGCGTGACGCTCTATACCCAGGTCGGCTTTTAGGACGCACGCGAACCTCACGCAAGAACTCATTGCAAGCCGAGCGTTGCGGCAAATGAGATCTACAGATTTGTCGGCACTCTTAGTTTCGTTTAGAATGAAAACAAAAATCTGGAGGTACGCCAATAATAATAATAATACAGGATATTCCACGTAACCAATTCATTAAAAGTTTATGATGTTCTATTATTTACTTATATTTGAGATTTTGGCACCAGTATCTGTTCGATTGGAACTATAAATGTAAAATACCTTAACCAAAATATCACTTCCGGTTGACCGGAAATGGATGTCAACTTTCTTATTTTAAATAGAATGATATAATTTTTTATTCATTTTTGGATTCTAAAACTATAAATACGTCAGTTTTCATTAGCTATTCCTATCGCTACATGTTACTGTTTTTGAGTTATTTAAGTTTTTCTTTTTTTTTTTTTAGTCATAATCATTGCATCAATAATATCTCGGTTAATACTGCAAGTAGAGGCTCCAAATTTGCTATGTTATGAATGTAGATGTGCCTCGAAGAAACGGTATGCACACTTTACATTCTAACATACAGGGTGTTCAAAACTGAGGAACAAAGTGACATATTTTCAAATGCAGAAAACTCATTTTTTTTAAATAGAACACCCTGTATTTTAATTTGGAATTAGGAAGTAAATATCATCCCCTATCACTTTATATCAGCATTCTCTATACCTATCTTTAATAGATTTTGAGATATGAACGACTTTTTGTTAAACAGACTAAGTAGCCCTATCTTTGCGTGTTTGTAGCTGGCTCTGAATGGGATTAATGTCAAATTCATTGATTAACCAAAAGTGTTTATGTATATCATTGTAATTACACTTTCGTCAACGCATATATTAATAGAAATGAATAATTTAAATTGACATTAATCCCATTCAGAGCCAGCTATAAACACGCAAAGATAGGGCTACTTAGTCTGTTTAACAAAAAGTGGCTCATATCTCAAAATCTATTAGAGATAGGTATAGGGAATGCTGCAAATGATAAAGTGATAGGGGATGATATTTACTTCCTAATTCCGAATTAAAATACAGGGTGTTCTATTTAAAAAATATGAGTTTTCTGCATTTGAAAATTGTCACTTTGTTCCTCAGTTTTGAACACCCGTATCTTAGAATGGTAAAGTGTGCATACCGTTTCTTCGAGGCACATCTACATTCATAACATAGCAAATTTGGAGCCTCTACTTGCAGTATTAACCGAGATATTATTGATGCAATGATTATGACTAAAAAAAAAAAAAAGAAAAACTTAAATAACTCAAAAACAGTAACATGTAACTATAGGAATAGCTAATGAAAACTGACGTATTTATAGTTTTAGAATCCAAAAATGAATAAAAAATTATATCATTCTATTTAAAATAACAAAGTTGACATCCATTTCCGGTCAACCGGAAGTGATATTTTTGTAAGGTATTTTACATTTATAGTTCCAATCGAACAGATACTGGTGCCAAAATCTCAAATAATAATAATAATAATAATAATAATAATAATAATAATAATAATTTATTGATGCTTTCCAAAGATTGCACATGTCAAAAGAAATACATAAAAACTAGACAAAATCACTTAATTCTACTGAATCACATAAAAATTGATTATAATTATAATAGGACTTTTTGGCTAAATATTTCTTGAAAGTTATTTTGAATTTCGCAATTTCCAAATTTTTTATGTTATCAGGTAGTTTGTTAAAAAATTTGGGTGCCAAAAAGTTAATGCCTGTCTGAGTTCTAGAGAGCCTGCTAAATTTTGAGCATAAATGTTTGTTGCTTCTGGTGTCGTAATTGTGAACCTCAAAAGAGGTGGAGTAGCGATCTAAATTAAGTTTAACGTGCAGGACATTATAGTAAACATACAATGACGGAAAAGTCAGTAATTTAAGAGATTGGAAAGCCCCTCTGCAGTCTTCCCTATGGCTCAGGCCAGCCAGGAGTCGTACTGCGCGACGCTGCAATGCAAAAACTCTGTCCGCCGCAGCGGAGTGCCCCAACAAACAACACCATAACACATGCGCGACTGAACATAAGCGAAGTAAGCCGACATAAGTACGTTCATGGGAACTAAATCCTTCATATTCCTCAGTAAATAAATCGCCGAGGTAATAGACGCGGTGATCTTGTACACATGCGGCTGCCATAATAATTTTGAATCTAATGTAATTCCCAAAAAGACCACCGGTCCGTCATCCTCCTCGCCAGTGCAACGGAGAGCAAAAGTACGCAGCTGTGTTTTCTCCGCGTTCAAAGCCAGGCCATTCGCCAAACACCAGTCACGAACGCATAATATAAGTAAATAATAGAACATCATAAACTTTTAATGAACCAGTTACGTGGAATACCCTGTATACGAATGTTTCCTTCATAATTAGGTAAAATTAATGCTGTTTGAAGTGTTCAGATAAGTTTTCGCTAATTCCCTGGAAATTATAATAATAATATTAATCATATTACCCTTATACCATTAAGATGTCCGGTCATTCGCTGGAAATTATAATTTATTTATTACATTTAAATTATGTATCCTACTACTGCTTTCGGCATATCTGTAATTTGCCTTCTTCAGATGCTCAAATAGAAATAATTAAATGTAATAAAGAAAATGCAGTTTTTTGTAGATATCTTGCCTTGTCATTTAATTGAGTTAATTTAGTGAAATATACATCATGTCCACTTATCATTGGGTTAATATACGCTTCGACTATGCCCAAATAGCCTTATTCAATATTTTTTTTTTTTAAATAGTATAAGCCAGCACTATAATAATTACAAAAGTTAAAAAAAAAAAATTATATTTATGAAACGACGATAAAATACTTACTATATTATTGGTAGAGACAATATAAATATGACAAATTATTTAATTAGTAATGTAGATTTTTGTGAATGCGTTCGTGCTGGATTTGTTACTTCTACGATGATGTATTTAAATAACAAAACACACAAAACCCTTTTTTTTGTAATTTCATATATTTACATAGTAAGATATTTGCGACAAATGTATTGTCGCTTGAAGTGTCGGAACAAAATTGCTTATTACAATATGGTTTTGAACTAGTAGTTCCTTGTTACACTGATCAGTAGTTTCCCTTGGTGGGGTTACAAAAGTGATTGCCTGTGGTGTACAAAGGAACTCTAGTGGTCGTAAATTACAAAATGAAGATGGTGTCTAACAGAATAAAGAAAAAATCAAAAAAGGGAAAGATGTCTTCACTATTAACTTCTTAGAACAGAAGGAACTTAAATCTAAATATGGGGACGTAACAAAACTACCGAGTCGGATTAAGACAAAACAAATGTATATAATTCTGTTCTAAACAAGTAATTTTATTTATTTATTTATTTTTAATTTGGGAAGCTAACAGGCGAACCCAAAAAAGTTTCCACAAATATACATATATATTACAGTACTATACGTTTAATATAATTCAATATATAATTGATATTTAATTCAACAATAATAAAACTAATGCAATAGAAAAATTAGAAAAATGATTGATAATTAAAAAAGAAACAGCAAAATTGGAAAACAGAATAATTAACTCTTTAAAATAAATGAGAGAAAAGAACTAAAAAAGATATATCTTCCTAAACAAAAATAATAGTTGATCTTATATCTATTACGTGTACATGTCAATACATTAACAATTATCACAATATGAATTCCTTGATTGGCTATATAAAAGATAATTAATGCGAAATTTACAATATCAAAATGAATTACAAAATGGCAACAAAGGTATTCAAAAATACGTCTACTCACGTCAATAGTCGAACAAGGGAGTCGTTAACAAAACTCAATAATTGTTTTTCTTACGAAAATCCCACTCTCAAAATCGTACAACGCAGACGTATAACATTACAACGACAATATTAAATAGAATACGCATTAAATCAACACAAGCAAACACTAGACAATTAAAATGAATGGAATAAATTTAAAAAAAAAATTAATTAAACCATACAAATAACTCTTTAACTAAACTTATACAAACAAAATTAAAATTGTGAAAAATTCTCGGTAAATTAAACAACAGCTGATTTAGCAAGAAACACAACCAATAACCAGCAAATTGGATTATCTAACCATAGCAGTATCTATCCCGTGAAATATTTGATTTAATTAGTTCAAAAATTGCAATATTTCTACAGAATTACTTATGGCACAATCAAAAACCTCCAGAAAAATTGTTTTAATGGTAATAAAGTACCGCCCTGTAGGCGATAAACATAAACAATGAGGCAAACGAAACCCATCCCTATATTACGTAGTTTTATGATGCATGATGATTTACTTATGCAAATTATACGCGCCTGACAAACGCACACATAATTTTAACCCAAATTATCCTTTACATACATACATAATAACGCATGGAAAACATCGCTCGATAAAGATCTCATCTCATTCCATTGTTACAGTCGTTCTTCGGCCGCTCCTACAACAACCTCAGCTCGATATCCGAGTGCAAGAACAACGGAGAATGCGTCATCAACAAGAAGAACAGGACCGCGTGCAAGGCTTGCCGACTGAGGAAGTGCCTCCTAGTGGGAATGTCGAAGAGCGGCTCCAGGTACGGAAGGCGATCCAACTGGTTCAAGATCCATTGCCTCCTGCAAGAGCAACAACAGCAACAGGCGCAACATCAACAGCAAGCCGGAGCGATGGTTGGATTACCACCGGGAGCTACGCAGGAGCAAAGGACTCCTCCGCCACACCACCATCAAGGTTTAAGCGGTTTGGGATTGCTGGGAGCTCAGGGTTTTCCTCCACCATTGCTGCACCTGCCTAAAACTAAAGAGGAGTTGATTCTCTTAGGTTTGGACGATTATAAACACGCGGCGTCACCATCGGTTAGTTCACCGGATTCCCATAATTCCGATTCCTCGGTGGAAGTTAGCGATGCGCGGAGATTCCCACTCTTTCATCGATTATTACCTCCAACACTCTTACCGCCTCCTTTATTATTCCCTCCAGGGTATCCACCTTTATATCCGAGCCTTTTGCATCCGGTTAATAATAATAACAGACTTATGCGCAACCACAATCCCGGCGCTGAAGCCTTTAACAAGAGGATCTTCCTGGACGCTGTGCTAAAATCGCAACGGACTCCCACGCCTGAAGAAGTGGAGACTCCCGCGTCCTCGAATTCTCCCGTTCAAGTCGATCCCATCGATCTCAGCATGAAGACGGCCAGCGAACGCGGATCCTCGCCGGCCAATAGCGAGAGAAGCGATAGATCGGATGCTACGGGACGTGAAGACGCCGCTAGCGAAGCAGACGAAGAAAGTGACTGTGATTCTGAGAGGGAATTGAAGCGGATAAAGTTGTTGAGGCCCACACCGTTGGATCTAACCACGAAGGTATGATTCTCGTGGGGGGGATCTGAATTTGTCGTGGACCACCGCTGTTGTTGTGTTCTTTTTAGAGTACCTGGTGCTATGTGGCGAGATAAAAATAAAGCAAAAGAGTTTCCGCGTGAGCTATGATTCATGTCCGTGTCTGTCATTATGTCTGGTTTTATGTTAAATTTGTTTTAGCTAGTAATAGAAAAATTGTTTTTTTTTTTTTGGCTAAAAGTGTAGCAAAATCGAAAATGTGTGTCGTGTTCATTATTTGGATAGGTGTCAATAGTCATTTCGTGGAATTAGTGAGACAGCAGATCTTTCAAGACTTCGATACTTTAATCTACTGAGACAAAACCATTATATAGAAATGTTGAGCCATTAACTCAATTTTAAGATGGCAAATACATGAAAAAAATATTTTTAAATGTTAAAGTTTTAATTAAATTTTGGAAAATAGAATTGATAATATTTGGAAATACGAAGTGCTTGGTTTGGAAACTTTGTGTCATAAAAAGTTAAAGTAAGCAGCACATATTTAAGTAAGATTAACCTCATTACACCTCATGTTCTCCATACTTCTTATAATATGGATTAAAATCATAAATTCTCCAAACAATCATGTCATGTTTGCGAAGCATCAATTTTATAATTAACATCCATTTAGAACAACCTATTAGAAACATGAAAAATATTTTTTCTTTATTTCAATGTATTTCACCCTCTTGAAATTTTTGAAACCTTTTTCCACATTAATCAAAGTATCAAAAGTTTAGGTTAAATTTGGAAAACAATTTCTTTGTTTATTGCTTAACTGCTGTGTAATCATTAACCCCTCTATATAGACAGACTTCATATATATAAACCAGAAATTATCATCAAAAAAAAAAGAAATTAATTTGTTCTGATGCTGGTCATTCTCTATAGTTTTTAAATGCACTTAAAAATATGATTCATGTCCGTGTCTGTAATTATGTGCGTTTTTTATGTTAAATTTGTTTTAACTAGTAATAGAAAAATTGTTTTTTTTTTTTTGGCTAAAAGTGTAGTAAAATCGAAAATGTGTTGTGGGCATTATTTGGATAGATGTCAATAGTCGTTTCGTGGAATTAGTGAGACAGCAGATCTTTCAAGACTTCGAGACTTTTTTAATCTACTGTCTTTTTCTGAGACAAAACCATTATATAGAAAATCAATGTTAAGATGGCAAATACATGAAAAAATATTTTTAAATATTAAAGTTTTAATCGAATTTTGGAAAATAGAATTGATAATATTTGGAAACACGAAGTGCTTGGTTGGAAAATTTGTGCGTAAAAAGCTAAAGGTAATCAGCATCTGTTTTAAGTAAGATTATTAATAACCTCATTACACCTCATGTGCTCCATACTTCTTATAATACGGATTAAAATCATAAATTCTCCAAACAATCATGTCATATTTGCAAAGCCTCAATTTTATAATTAACATCCATTTAGAACAGCCTATTAGAAACATTAAAAATATTTTTTCTTTATTTCAATGTATTTCACCCTCTTGAAATTTTTGAAACCTTTTTCCACATTAATCAAAAGTATTAAAAGTTTTGAGTTAAATTTGAAAAACAATTTCTTTGTTTATTGCTTAACTTCTGTGTAATCATGAACGCCTCTATATAGACAGACTTCATATATATATATATATATATATAAACCAGAAATTATCATGTGAAAATCTGTATTTGCTTTTAAAGGCACAAAAAAAAAGAAATGAATTTGTTCTGATGCTGGTCATTCTGTATAGTTTTTAAATGCACTTAAAAATACAATGATCTAATGGAAAATATTTTTAAACGTTGTAAAATATTGGCCGAAATAAATTTTAATTATATTTTGGAAAAAAATGATAATATTTGGAAACAGAAAGTGCTTAGTTTGGAAAATTTATGACGTGAAAAGTTAAAGCAAGCAGCACATATTTAACTAAGATTAAACTTTAACTTTTTGAGACCATAACCTCATTCAGACCTCATGTGCTCCATAACATCTTATAATATTGATTAAAATCGTAAATTCTCCAAACAATCATGTCATATTTGCAAAGCATCAATTTTATAATTGACATCCATTTAGAACAACCTATTAGAAACATTAAAACTATTTTTTCTTTATTTCAATGTATTTTACCATCTTGAAATTTTTGAAACCTTTAGATAACCCATAGATCTTTAGCTTAAAAGTAATAATACAAAATTTTAACTAATATAGCCATAATTTCGAGACAGCCGATATATGACATCAAAAATTATGTGTTTGTATTGTCCCAGAGTAGAGCATAATCAATTTTTGTTTTTAAATTAAAAACAAGAATCGATTTATGCTGATGCGGATCACCCTGTATTAGTTTTTAAATACATTTAAGCTGATTTTATAAAAAGAAGCAATAAAGAAACATGTTTGTGATTGTGTTCATTTTGCTTAAAATGGAAAAAAAAACGGATATTAATTTATTTATTATAAAATACATTCCTACTTTTTAATTATAGGAAACAGATATACAGAGTGTTTATTTTATTATTTCTTCCACTTAAATCCCTGTTATCTCTATTGCCCATTCACCTACAAACATATAAAACATCTCAAGATTTTTCACTCGAAATTCTTGAGCAGTCTGTACATTTTTTCAGTATAAATCAAATATTTACTTTTATTTAATACAATCTCCAAGAAAACGGAAAAAACAACAAAAATTTAATTATTATCATTTTCTCAACATTTATTTAAAGATGCTAATGAACACCCTGTATATACCGTACCCACAATATCACCATACTTACACACACACACAACAAATACCAATCAAAGCACAACAGAAACAAAATTTTGCAGAATTTTTCCACTAAAATTGAAATTTTTCTCAGTAAGAAAATAAAAATTTAAATTGTTATATTTTCCGGTTTTTTGTATAACCCCCTAATACGATCCGTCTCGTTCACAAAAAAGTAAAATACATTTTATTTCGTATGAATAAAGTAATATCAGAATGGTTGTCCAAAAAAAAAAAAGAAATGCAAAAGAGGGATTTTTTTCTTTTTTGTAAGGGGACATAAAATGCTTTTTTTTTTTTGAAATCCGGTATTGGAAATTCAATGAAATTATCTATAAAAAATAATTTCATTTAATTTTCCAACTTACCCTTGAGTTTATAACAAATATCACTCCCTTTTCTTTAAAAAGAAATTAAATTCAAAATAAATAAATTAATTTTTTTTTTGAGACCATATTTCTACAAATTCTTTGTGAACATTTTCGAACATTTTTTTTAAATTATGCTCTCTTAGGGGGTTATTTGCTTTAGTATTGAAGAAATATGCCATTTTCTTCAAGCAAGAACAGTTTTCTAACTTTCTGATTAGATTAATAGATTTAGCCTATCTCTAGAAGCCTCTTGTAAGAACAGCCATTCCAACTTATTTACTTCAATTTAAAAGGTACATACAGTTGAAAAAGTATCAGAACAAAATAAATAGCAGATTTAAAAAAAAAATCTCTATTTTATTTATTATAAATAGTTACCAAGTAAAAATAATTTCAAAGGAACATCGATATCACACACACTTTCGATTTTCTATAATTTCATAAAATGATATCTGCTATGGTTCATTGTTTTATTAAGGATAATCGTATTCGTTAATAGCAATTTTTACCGAAATAATAATTAACTAACATTAAAATATACCAATCAACTCCAAGATACCGCATTACATGGAAATTTCTGTGGCTACCAAAATTTGATGATGTTAGAATTGTACAGATCGAAAATTTTTGGCAATGTTACATGTTTTTTATTGTAATGTGGATATGAATAAAAAAATTTACGTGGTAGATGGTGTTTTCATGACATTCTCTGATATTGGTTACCTTTTGTTGTTATTATACATGATTGTTTTTGTGAAGAATTATGTAAATTGTTGTAAGTGGCGTGAGATTTTTTGAATAAGTTTTTATAATACCATTAATCCCACCAATAAATTAAATTAAAACAATCTGTATATTAGTTATTCCTTTTTCTTGTTTCAGTCGTAAGCGCACATAATGATTCTAACTTTAAAAAAAAAACCATCATCGTAATATCTACACCCATAGAACCAAATTTTTAAAATGATTTTTTGAATTCGCATATTTGTTCGAGTATTGTGGCTACCTTCAACCGCGTTTAGTCCCTAAATCCTGGTACCGTTGGCGATAGCGCGCACGAACTGCAATTCCAACACCGTGATTTATCATTTTTTTAATTATTTATCGAATTAGCTCCTATGTGGGAAAGAAAAATGTTACCATGAAACGCATACATGTGCATAATTATTAGGGATGTGTGTGTTTCGCATTTATTTTGAGAGAGATAAAGAACACAGCAGGTACTCTCTCTGTTTATATGTTGCGCATTAGCAAATAAAACAACGATATTTAAAATAATGTTAATAAAAACATGTAGTCTCAAATGTGAACGGTTTAAAAGAAAACTTGATTGTGTAATAGTCGTGTTTTTTTTTATTAATATTAATTAGTGCAAATGTATTGTTTCTAGTTCTACGTTTTAAATTTGTTAAATATTGTTTATTAGTAATTTGTGTAATTAATGTATATTTCTTTTTTTTATGTACAAATGTAAGATATATAGTTTTTAATTTTTGCTTTATGTAATGATGTTTTACTAGTTTTTACCGTTTAGAAAAAAGAATAACGTTGGCCAGTAAACATTCCTAGAGACTGTTTTTTATTCTCAGAAATTGCTTGATATATGTAGATTTATTGTTTAGGTATTTATATACTTCCTTCACTTTATAATAAAATAAGAAACAGGTGCAATCCAAGATTTCTTAATAAGAAGTAAATCATTTCATTAGCAATTTCAACGCCTCTCTCAAATATTGAACTATGTCTTTAGATTCCTCTTGTAACTGTTGTTATACCTAGTTATTTTTTATGATTATTTGTAACTTAGTTGTTGTGGTTCGCTATTGATCGATTAGTTGGGCATTTTTTTTTTTTAAATAAACAATTAAAGTCTGTACATACATACATTATTATTATATTATTATTATTATTATATTATTTTATTTATTTTTATATTTTATTATATTTTTGTCAGATTCTATCTGTTCGAATGTGTTTTTATCCCAATAGGGAATGAATAATTTCCAGTTTTCGATTGAGACAATCAATTGTTCTTGTTGTACCAATGCGCCCCTATCAGGGACTTAGGCCAGTCGTGAATGATTTCATTTGATGTGTTGTGAGACAGACGAGAGCGCGTCGACAAAGGATTAAATTTATTATTTAAAAAAAAAATGCGTTTTTTTTTTATTTTACCCCATATCCCTTTAATTACGAAGAATACGATGTTAGTGTATTAATACTTTTTCGCTTGGAATGGCATAAGGAATTCAGTGTTGAAGTTTCGACCTTTCAATGTAAATCACCCTGTATACTTTATACAGGGTGTAAGAAAAACAAGTGGCTTTTATTCAACTGGACAACAGATTTGATGAAATGTGAATGAATTTTTTATAATAAAATTTTCTTGTAAAATTCCCCTATTTAATAAATTGAACTCAAAATCTAGAAAATTTGTATTTTACCCTATATATTCATTAGTGTAATCAAACGTTTTTGTTTGGAATAATGTAAAAAAATTGCCATTCATATTTTGTAAATCGCTTTGTATATTATCTACAGAGTGTAGGCAATATAAAAGAATTTATTAAAAAATTGTTGTGGATGAATCGGATAATTTTTTCGTCTAAAATTGAAATAATTTCTTTATTTAATAACATTGAATTTATAATCTTAAATATTTCTATTTTATCTATTTATGGTATTTCAAAACTTACTTGCAATAGCCTAAAGAATTCGATGTTGAAGTTTCGGTCATCATTTATGAGCCACCTTGTATATTCAATGCAGAATGTAAGCAAGCAAAATGATTTTATCTACACATTTCATAGATCTGCTAAAACACAACGAAATTTTAATTAATAAGTTTTTGCCCCAAAATTCATCCCCGCTTAATAAATTTGATTCGAAATTTATAATATTTGCATTTTGTTCAATATCTTCTAAACTACGAAGAATACGACACTAGCGTATTAAGACTTTTATGCTCAAAGTAGCCTAAAGAATTCGGTGTCAAAGTGTCGAACAAGTTTTATAAATCACCCTGTATATCGTATACAGGGTGTAAGCAAATTAAGGGATTTTGTTCAAAAGCGTGACAGATTTAATGATACCAAAAATTTTTTCTTAACAAAATTTTATTCTAAAACCAATGCCTGTTTTATAAATTGAATTGAAATCTTAGAGTGTATCACAAAATTGATTCGAAATTTAAATCAGATAATTTATAAAAATTATCAAAACAAGGTGGATGTGAGTTATAACAGGTAAGTAGTGAAGTTAGTAACATTTATTTTAATTTGCGGTAAAACTCACTCAACTACTTGTAGTAAAAAAAAAGTAAACAGGACAAAACAATATTTTTTATGATATAGTACTTTACAGCGCCAACTTACTGCATTTTCCGCAATACACTGACACGCAAATGGCAATATGATTGAGTAACAAACAAAAATTATATACCATGTGATCAAAATGATTGTCGTAAGACAAAAAACTGTTTTCCGGAAAAATATTACTATACTTATTACCCATTTAATGAGCGAAGTTAGCTACATACAAATTTCATACATTAAATTGAATTTTCTTGACATTAGCGACATTTGGCGTGCGTGTTGTAGTATCTTCCGATTATTTATCTTATAATTTTTTTCAAATCGTTTATATTACATCTTAATATCACCAATAATTATATTCTGAATACTGTTTAGAAAATAATGGGAATTTATCTGTGGTAATAGCTCAACAAACAGGTAAAAAATCAATATTAACATTAAAGTGAAATAGTTTATTACATTTTATAATTTTTAGCTTATCATACACTTCAGCGCAATGAGCTGTCAAACAGACAGTTACATTTCATCCCTATAAAGTTTCTACGGTACAGGAATTATTACCATTAGATCACATAGGCGATTGGAATATTGTCATTGGTTTAATAACCATTTAATGGACGATGACTTGCTAAACCAATCATTTTTCTCGGATGAAGCCTGTTTTATCTAACCAGACTATATCATTTACAAAACTATCGCATCTGGTCTGCAGAAAAATCCACACGAATTTCGAGAAACGCAAATTGCATTCCCGTAAAAGTTGGAGTTTGGTTAGCTATGTCCAGGCAACGAATAATAGGCCAATTTCTTCGAGGAAACTGTAACAGCCCAACGTATCAACAGATGTTGGAATTGTTTACTGCAGAGTTAAAGAAAATGAGCTTGAAGCAGGTTATTTTCAGCAAGCAGTTTTTTCGGACAGGTTTCGTTAGAGCACAAAGATGGCCACCAAGATCGCCTGATCTAACCCATTAGATTACTTCATTTTGGCTATCCAAAAAATAGGATCTATAGAAACCGCATGCATACCATAGAAGAACTGAGAGATGCAGCTTTTTCACTTAATAATTATACTAATTGTATGTTTAATTTAAAGCAATAAATAAATTAGTTAAACACACAGTTAGGTACTAATTGTAAAATCACAATTTAGTAAAGTTAAAAATAATTACATTTCATTTTTACAAGCAGAAACACCAATCCATAGTCGTTTATATAATGCGAGTTCAAATATAGGTTTACGTTTCCTTATTATGAACATCCGTTTATTTCTTATTTTCAACACTGACTTAGTTCAAACCTTCATTACAAACACGCGGCATTTACCTAGCCCGTGTTACTATCTATAGAGCGGACTTTGACAATCATTTGATCTCTGGTACTTCCTAAAAAGAACAATATTAATTGTAGCAAGAAAAAATGACATATTTATATTCTACCAGGACGTTTCAACATTTATATCCATACACCAAACATGTCCAATAAACTTTTGTTGGAAGTAGATTATATTAGTTATTCATTATACTTATTTATAAATCCAAAGCGCAATTAAATTAATTAAGTAGTTGATATACTTCATTAAGAATAGACGTTTGTGGTGTGTCAAAAGGACATTTATACACTCTTTTTCGTGTTAAATTTCTTAAAACTACAACTTTTACCACATAACGATTCGCTACAACCTCAGAACTAATAAATCACCACGAATACACGAACATTCTGTATTTCGTCATAAAATACCGTATTGAAGTCGAGAAATGTCATTCTAATGATCCCGCACCTCTGAAACGCTTTTTATATTCCAGAAGCTAGGAGTATTAATTAAAACATTTTTGAGTGTGATGGACACCAAATCAATGTTCCGCCCTAATATTATAGGAGAAGTATCTTACCGATGCGAGTTCTGACTTAGATTATGTCATAATTTTTGCCGTTTATTTGGGACGTTGAAATCTCGCGATTTACCATAAAAATACCGGGACGTATTGTTAGTTTACGTCTCTTATCAATATTTCGTCTTCACCTGTATATATATATATGCGGTCGTAATGTTGACCAGTCGTATCCAGACGGGTCTTATCATCATACTGTTTCGTTCTTTTGACCGTGTGTCATAAACAACGAGAATTTGATGTGCACTTGTTCCTTGTATACATACATTTATACGCTATAGGTATGCTAATGTTCTTTTAGCTGTATGCGCTGTGACAGATTACAGTATTTTTTTTTGCTTCCCTAGGAGTCCGTTTATTACTATCTACCGTAAGCAATATTAGCTGAGCTATCTGCGGTCGTAGTTACGGCCCTGGTATTGCATAGGCGCTTAGATAGACGACGCAAGCCTGGGAGGTAGCCTTCGCTCACGTGGTGGTTTATTCCTCCGATGTATACTCTAAAAATATGATGAGTAAATTTTACCTCACTGTGTATGTTACAAAACATATGAATATAAGGTAAAATTACACTAAAAAGAGGTAAACATCAGGTTACCACCAATAGATGTAATTTTGCCTGGTTAACCGACTTTGATGGAAAAATACTTCAATAAATGACAGTAATTTTCCCCCACTTGGGGAAATTTTGTTAGGAGCAAGGAAAAGTTAACATATTTCGTGGAATATACCCTTATGTTGGTAAAAATACAATACGGCGATACAGGACATGAAATTCTGATTATATTATTATATATATGCATCTGTTATTTGATTGAACACAAAATGTTTTCTTGTACATGTGCATTACATTGTGTCGTTTATACAAACGTCACAAAGCGTTTGAAGTACGCAGTTTGAATACAAGTGCGGCATCTACACTGATGGCTTCAACGCATAAATGTAAATGGTTGTTTTTCATTTTCTTGCAAATAAAGATTGAGGTAGTTCATTTACATAATATTGTATTGAGATGTTACCATGTACTTACTATGCGCACACATAAATTTAGATTTACCTGTATGTATATCTAATATGATATACTGGAACTTAACCTCATGCATTTGCGTATGTTGCACAAGATATATACATTTGTTTTAAAGTTTCAACGTCAAGTGACACGCAGGAAATACCGTATCAAACTTTTTATTTAACAACAGAAGTCTTCGATTTAGAGTCAATTCTTTTTTTTTTCTCTTTTCAAACATCTGAAATAATAAACGACTGTCCTTGCCGTATGAGGCTATGTTTCGTTGTTAATATGATACAAGTAACAAGAAAGACTATTTTGGTTTTTACTCTAGATTAATGACACGTAAAGTAGTATTAGACTTAACGTACATGCAAATGGCGAGACGCGGACGGCAATTTGAGTTCTAGTTAATCACAACTTATTATGTATATTATATTGCGGAATCGCCAGATATCAAAAACCGTTATCGTTTAAGTAAAATCGGTTTTAAACGATTTCAAAACCGTTTCAAATAAAACAATACGTATTACTTTTTTAAATGCTATGTTTTTAAATCGAAAACTATTTAACCTAATATCTGCTTTTAAAAACCGGTTTTTTGGTAAATCGTTTACGTTACAATTTTAAAGACGATAATCACTGCACCAATCCGTTTTCAATAAAGGCTTCATCGCAGCACTATATCTACATACATCTATTTTTAAGCTAATTTATTAAAATTTTCAGGATAAATTAACTCGAAGAAATTGAGTGATACACCGTTATATATCTTTGAGAAGTATTAATAAAATATATTTTTTATAGTTTTTTATTATTTTTCTTTTCTAAAAATGTAGTCGCATTCTTTAGGGTAAAAGCAGTTATTGACCCACCGATTTCATTTCGTTCTGTATTACAACAAATGATGGGCATATTTTAATTTCATTGCATACCAAAAGAGCTTCTAACACATTAGAAGTTCTAGAGTATTTTTTAAATAACCCTGAACAGAGCAAAAATAAAAGCTCAAAATTAAACTCAAATGATAAATTTTAATTATTGTTAGTCAAATTTTATTTTTGTTACATTCAACTAGATTTTTATTATGAATACACCCAATTCTTAGTAACATTGCTTTTTATCACTTTTTCCCAAATGTTTCGCTTTAAAAGTTCTTATGAATTTAAAAATTTATTGAAATTATTGAAACTCTCTTTATCCAACAATTAAATATCTTTCAGAAATTATTAAAATTAAACTAATATAAATGTATATTTGATATTAAGGAATCTGCATAAGTTCTAAATGACTATAACATTTATTAGATAATGAACTAATATTCTGATTATAAACACCTAATAATCAATTTTCTATTTCTTTGTTTTTATCTAATCATACTTTAAAAAAATTGTTGGTAAAATACCCCAAAATAGATGGCAACTGGCTACACCTATTTTGGTAAATTACACCTATTGGGATTTTCACTCTGTGGATATCCTTAAGGTGTGGTAATTACTGAATTATTCCATTCCATTAGGAATATTACTTTAAGTGCAAAATTACCAGGAAAATTACACATTTCAAAGATATTCCACCAGTAGTTGAAAAATCCCCATAGGCGTAAATTTACCCCAAAATAGGCGGTTAGCCCAGTTGCCATCTATTTTTTGGTTTAATTTTACCACA
>RXPK01005114.1:0-47881 GCA_004143645.1 Protaetia brevitarsis | reverse complement strand
GCAAAATCAGAACACATTTAACCTCCTGTATACACTGACGTTTACGTCTAACAGTGTAACAAATCAATCAGTATTCATCAAAGGTATTCCATATAATACATTTTACACATATTTTTGTGAAACAATACGGTAATCTATTGACGGAAAGTTGTATTATACAACATATTGAGATTGATTATTTTTTTCATATATTGATTTATTGACGTGTTCGCTGTATTGTGACATTGTGAACTATTATTATTATGAACACTTTGTTTTCTGGCTAGACCTCCAGGCTCGCCCACCACTTTTGGATGTAGGAACATTAGTGATATTTCAATTCTACTCCAAATGGCTACTTTTAAGCGCAACACTTTTCCCATAAATTCCATATAGTCTCGTCTCTAGAGTCATGCGCACTGAGGTGTTTTTTTTTTACTACTAGCCTTTTTTCTTCTACCATTAGCCTAAGGTATGCATCGGCAAAGACTAGTGAATCATGCTCCAATGATTTTTGTATATATTAAGATTTTGTATAGCTTTAATTTTATTAGGCGTCCTGACTTACCACCAAAAATGTTTATTTGCCATATTCTAATAATAAAAAAAAACTGCGAATCACCATACAACTTACTTCTTCTTTGACTTTGCAATCACATTTGCATTTTTTGTGTTTGTCAATTGTAACGATTTCTTTTCCTTGATATTTAAAATTTTTCCCACCTTGATATGAACCTTTGAGTACCTAAAAATAATCAAATTATTCAAATTTTGTACTTAACTATAAGAAGATATAAAAAGATTTACAAGTACAATACATACTTGTAGATTAATTGTTTCCACTTCTATTGGTTGACACGCTAATAACTCATGCATACAACAGCCACCGCATCGTTCGATTCTTGTACAGGACGGTATATAAAGCACTGACGGATCTTTCTTCTCGATTAATTCTATGGTTCTCAATTCCGGCATGCATTTAGCATCGGATGCCATTTTTACCCCGGCTTTCTCTTCTTCCCCGAAGCGACCTGTAATGGTGAAATTGTGTTAAGATTTAGTTTTAATCTAATTTTGTCATTAAATTCCTACAAGGGATGCTGTACATAAAATATTTATCTGACAAATGATCAAATCATAATATACCCTTCTCATTCAAAGAAAACCTGCACGGCATTAATGACGTTTATGCCATGAAGCTCAAATTATATATATATATATATATGTCATTAATGTCCATTGATAAAGTAACGTGCACGTATTGACATGAATAGGATATAATATAGAGAATACAATAAAAATCATAGTACTTACTTGATTCAATGGTCGTTGCCATTCAAATATTTATTCGTCCAAGGAATATGGGAATTATAGGTATTTGTTCAATTTCAATGGACATTTTAATAAAGATTTCGATCTGATAGGTATGTTTAGATGGCGATATAAGACGGATTTATTTCAAACCGTGTAATTTAATAATTATCTTATTTTACAAAAACACTATAATTTTAGCTGGTAGGAATGAATGCTCCGCGCATAAGTAAAATGTTTTTCCCCTTACAAAATATCGTAACATGACACAAGAATCTTAAAAAGTTAATTGATGAGAAAAAAGCGACTATTTTAGGCAATATCCTTTTTAGTTATATTATTGTAAGTTCTGGAGTGGTAGAGTTAATTGGGAAAAATTAATAGCAAAAATCCAATCCAATTAAGGATGGGACACTGAGCAGTACTTTTAATCTATTAATCTTTCCCAACTTTTTTATTTATGTTGCATTTTATAAAATAGACAAATAAACTGATCTAGATTGCTCAACTTTGGCTATTGTTACACTTAGAATACGTTACATAAATTTATCAGCGACGTTTCGACCAGATCTTTGGTCTTCTTCCGGCTGTTGAATTTAAAATATAAAATCATCAAAACAAATAAAAATTAAAAACATGCTGAAGTTAATAATTAAGAAAATCTATAACAATGATCACAGTATAAACTTTGAAAAAGTCGATTGTTACGTATGAAATACAATATAGCAAATGTTTAAGTTAAATTCAGACTTAAAGAGATAGGTTTTACAAGAATTTGTAGCGCTGGGTTTAATGCTATTGCAGTGGCAGCTCCTGCGTATGTACACTACCCGACAGAGTTAATGTCGTGATCTATAGCGCAGTGACTATGAAAACTGCTCATCATTTGAACAGGCGCGCGTTCGGCTGCCATCAGCTCATGCAAGTAGGAGGTTTATTGAGGTTCCTACGTGTAAATCACTTGGTAATTTAAAAAAAAAATCAGATAGGAAAATACGAAAATTCGCCGGCGCAATGACATTAATTTTGTCGCGCAGTGTACATACCTCGCCGAGAAGACTACGACAATAATCGGGAGTTTTTCGCATGCTTTGGTGCAATATAGTCCATGTTACGAAGTTATACGAAAAGCTTCGATTATTGTCGCAGTGACGCATGTATTGTATTACTGATGACTTTAAATTAAATACTCGTTTAACTTAAAGTCATTTAGGGCCGGTTTCATAATAAATGTCACTTTAGTACTTTAACAAAAGTCTGTGTATTATTTATGGGAACTTTAATTTAAAGTAACTTTAAAGCTTTAAAGTGACATTATGAAACTCGCCTTTAGTAAGCATAGCTTCTAAAAAGGTATTTTTTCTGTACGAAACAGTTTTTTTGGAGTTAAATGAAAAAAAAATGCTACTTTTATTTTGAGAAACCCTTCACTGAGTAATCTTAGATCGTTCGCCTATTGCAGCAATGTAACCACAACCATCTTTAAAAAAACACACACACAAACTTTGCAGTTGCATTCTCGTTGCGCCTGTGTTCTTTAATATAGTGCAAATACCAGTTTTAAGTTTTAAACGCAATCGTTTCTTTAAATTTGTGGCTGTTTCAAAGATATTACAATTCATGCTTTGGCAATTTCAATAATGTAATGGGGAAACAGGATTTTCGCTATATGCATAAATAAATGAGTTCTACCAATGCTATAAAAAATCTTTTAAACTTTTAGGCAAAGTAATGTGGACTTTTTATCGTCTATCATCTCTTCCTCTTTTCTCTGTTTGTAATGTAGTTGCTACTAGATGCTTAAAATACATTTGTTGGAACTACCACATCTTCAGTTCAATTGAATACATTGCGTTGGTGTAACTTAGCAACTAGTTACTTAGTTTGGTCGTTTGGGGCCACACGTTTTACACTGGCTCCTAACCATAATACAGTGGAGAACATTCCCTCTTTACATAATTATATATCTGAAGAAAATAAAACATGCGACAATGTAATTCGAGTGAACCAATGAACTTTATACAACACTGAAACGCGCGCTCTGTACTTAAGACAACCGGCCGCCATTGTTAAATAATTTTCATTCTTATACCTTCCAAAAAAAATTGGTTGAGCAAAGATTGAAGAATAATTCTCCTTATTCAAGTCAAAAGTATCCTTTTCATTTATGTATATAAGTACTATGTGAACAGTAGTGGTATTTTTTTTCCCACTTTTACTCAGATTCTTAGCTCTGTTCATTTTTGTTAGTTAAACTAAAGCGTAGAGCACAATGAACGCGTATCAAATGTTCTCTCAACCGTCATATTTGTCACAACACGTTATTAAGAAAAAATTATCACCTCTCAAAATTTATAAACAAATACGGGCTGTTTCGAAGTTTCTTTTATGTTTTTGTTTGTTGTATATGATGTATTTAATGATTTATGGTCAACATTAACAAGATTCAACCCAAAAGTGTTGGTGGGTGAGACCAGCAAATCTTTCAAGAGACCGGGATGATAATATTTATAACTATTTAAAACAAAAAGCAATTGATCCAATTTTTGAATGCGTCAATGCGTTGCATGACGAATTACTAAATACGTTAAAACTTCAATTAAGCAAACTCTAGACTAGGAAGCCCATATAGATTTTGAACATCTTTTAGCATTAACTGTATGGTAGGTTATTGGTGTCATTGCCAATTATGAGCTTTCTATAATTTCGATCTTTCTTATTAAAGAGAAATTGACATTCTTTATTTCTTTTATAAGACGTTCAATAGAACTCATGCTGTAACATTTTATTTTGTCAAAAGTGAGGTAAGGTTGTTACATAACCTCACTGGTTTAGTGCGTGATAGTTCGAATATCGGCAACTTTCATGGTCACCCTGCTCGACAGCACAATAGATAACATTCATTGCACATTATTGAACGCAGTAGGATTAGTTCGTTGGGTTTCAACTGGGACAGCCATAAGGTAATGTTTGATTTGGATTCATTGTGTTCTGCGAGAACTTCAGATTATACGCGGCCAAACTAGTTGGTAGAGCAATTTTTAAGTGAAAATCGGCCCTCACTAAGTGATGAAGAAATATCATTCATTATTTCATCCATTAGAAAGAGGTTTGTATCACAATTTAGTTTGTAGAGTGAGGGACCAGTTTTTCTTGAAATACAGTGATTGGCTAGAAGGAATATTCAAAGTAGACTTGCCTGCTGTGAACTCTTCCAACGATGGTGCAACAAAAAACAAAGTAGGCAGGCCAGGAAAAAGTTATGACGATTGTGGGTTTCGAGCTCAATCGTATGAAGTTAAAAAAATGCGAGCAACGTACTCCCAATCTTTAATTGATGCCGCCTTTTCACTGCCTGATACATCTGCATCTAAGTTCGACACAGATTCTGCGTTAGCTCTCATAGTTCAAGCTAAGTTGTCAAAATACCAGTATGAGGTGATTCCAGCAAAAGCTTTATTGAAATTAGTATAGTCACTACTATTATCTATTTATTATTATTAATCTTATTAATTAGAAGTGCTAATTTAATCTTAAAAAATACTTAAATTTTGTTTTAAAACATTAAATGTGAAAATATTTTAAATTTCAAATCAAATTTTAACATGTAATTAGCGTAGTTTTTAATTCATTTAGGTGAAGCCATCAGCGCGTACATTAGCGAAATGTCAATAAAATATTTCGTTTCCCATCAGAATTTTGATTTGCATCGTCCGTCACACCATAAAACTTTAGAAAATTAATTAGGTACATTAGTTCTTACTTCAATACTAATAGTTATACTCGAAGTTAAAATACAATAATAACAGTGTACTGAAAACGTTTAAGTTGTCGACTTGGTTTTGATTTCATTCAATTTAGAATGAAAAAGTACATAGGAGTAGGTCCCCAGTATGGCTTAAAAGTCGTATATCTGAGATAGACAAGGTTTTTTTTTCCGAAAATCAAGCGTTTTGCACCACTGTGCGCCGCTGCTTGGAACCCCACTTAAAAGTGCAAAAAAAATACCATAATTTTTATTCATCAAACTATCTTATAAATTAATTGTATCGTTTTTATTGCAGTTAAAAATGCAGACAACTACCAGTGATGATAATGAAATAACAAATGCTGCTGAAACGTTTATTAAATTATACATAGACATCGTTGAGAATCACGTGACTACAATCTCCTATTACTTATCAGAATCTGCTACCCTAGATTGGTTCGGTAAAACCATCAAAGGGAATAAAAACATTAGTGCTTTCCTTAAAAATAATGCTATTGGAGTGAAACACATCCTCGGCGATCCAAAACCGGTCGACAAAATAGGACATCGCGACACTCACGTGATCAAATACCCAAAGGAACAGAAGAAGAGATCACTAACCCTAAACGATTCCCCTACCGCGGTAGCCACCTCCCAGGAGAGTACGCCTCCGAATGAGCACGCTGGATCGAGCAATACGTTGGAGCAAGGACAGGGAGATGGCTTGCACAACTGCGATACCTTAACATCACCCCCAAAACGTTGTCGCCTAGATGACGTCATCTTATGTGCCGAACCGATCTACGCCCCCATCAAATACGTTAGCATGGAAGGACACGTCGAATTTCACAAACGCAGCACGAAGAAATTCCAACGCGAGAACAAGTGGCAGAGGCCTTGTAAGTTGGAGATCGCCTACTCGAACACGAACATCAACGACACCACGATACACTTGATAATATACAGTTGTGAGATGAAATGCAAACGGAACCTTCTGACAGAGTTCGAGAGCAGTGCGAAATAGTGTGAGAGTTTTGTTCGTTCCGATTTTTTTAATTTATTGTTTGTTATTTGTCGCGTGTCGCTCGTGCAATTTTCTTTTTGTTTTTGGTTTTTTTTTTTTGTTTCCTTTCAAGTTACGTGTATGTAAATATGTTGTTCCCGAGTTGTACCTGGATTAGTGCAAATTCGTATAGTTTTTTTTTTGAACCGGTAAATTTATGCTTAGATTAAATATAAGTTGCGTAGACCTCCTTCTTACCCCCTTTATTGTGAATGTATGGCGACAATAACTGAAGCTGCTTGCCACTTTATATTTTATATATAAAATTATCATGACAATAAATGTTTTACATCAGAATCTCGGATGCTTTGGTATGAAATTGAATCTCTATAATTTATTTACTTTTTTTTTAACACTCACCAACTTTATACAACCAAATATTTTTTACTTTGGCTTCTAAGAACCTTAATGGTGCTGTACAGACGATTTAGTTCCAAAATAAAGATACTAAATTCAGCTTAGGATTGTCCATTCGGGGTGCATGTGTCTGAACGATACCAATCATGCTTGTTCCAGCAGTATCATGCAGATGAATCAAATAGGATCTTGTGGGGTAATTATGAGATAAAAGTACCTTATATAAAGAATATTGTTGTTCTGTCCTTTAGCTCTTGACCACCATAAATAACAAATGAAGATTGGCAATATTAAGAGATAAAGTTTTGGTTTTAGTTTGTGCCATTACTATCCCCTTTTAAAGGTCTAGTAGTTGAACTATCTAAACAGTTCACTCTGTAAGACAGGTAAAACATTTGTATTTTCGAATATAGAAGATAACGCAGCTGTTACGCTGCCACGAAAGAACTAATCGACACTAGACACTTCCCATGGACTTTAACGCATAAGCAAGTATATTAAAACTGATTTTTTACGGATCTTTTTTTATTTGAGCAGTTTCTAATTAACTTTTCTTATGTAAGTAAAGAATATAATTGCTCTCCCCTACTTTTAGAAGTTTTTTACAGTAAAAATAATGGAAAAAAATATATACACCTAATTTTGTAATGCACAAATGTACGATTTTACATACTCTGTCTTATTATTGCCTAAGGGAATTGTTAGTAACGATCAACAAACAAGTTATATGGATGTCTCACATTTGTTCATAAGTGTCTCAAATTTTCCTCAAACAAGCAGTAAAAATGAGACACAGTTTTTATTTTCTTTTTCCCTTAAAGTTATATTTAAGTAACCGAGCTATTTATGGTTAAACAGATTCGTCAACCTTGTGTAGGAATTCATTTTTTTTAACTGTTTAATAACTTTATTTTGTCAGTTTAATCATTAAAAATGTCTCATAATTACCCCACAACACCTTAGTAGCTGGAGACGAAAACTTAAAATGTCGAATACTGTTGCAAAAAGAAATATTTCTAAAGTGTAACGAATTAAAACATCTTTATGTGTAAAGCTTTCTCAAAATCTACAGTGAAACTTTCAAGGGCGTCATAAATATGTACACTGCCCGACAATATTAATGTCGTGATCCACAGCGCACTGACTGTCAAAATTACATTTGAATACTACCGGATTTTCATGATTGCCAGTTGTTTTACACGTAGGTACCTTAATAAACCTTCTACCTGCATGAGTCGATGCCAGCCATATGTGCATCTCCAAGTGATAAGCAGTTTTGTTAGTCACAACGACATTAATTTTGTCGGGCAGTGTACAGTCTGCGCATATTTAAACAACCGTGTCCAAGGTACAAACTTTTTTAAGTCGGTCAATTAATATATTACCATCATATCAACTGTTAATTTCTCCTGCCAGAATTAAAGCGGTATAAGAATAACAGAAAAAATGTTTCATGTCTGAGCAATGTCGAACAAAAAATCTGGGTTTATATTCATTCAACGCGTGTATAGTAAAAAAAGTAACGCAAATACATAGAATGATAAAATTATCAGCATCCGCATTACAATACAATGATTGCACCTAATAACATTAAATAGTATCTACTTCTAATTGGAAATAAATTTCTAAATTTCTTTAGTAAAAAGAAGAAATAAAGACTTGTTTATTGAAACGTTACGACTTTATTAAAGTCAAAGTCTTTTTCAATTAACAAATCTGAAAACAGCACGAAATATAATAGTATTAATTAATTAATGTAATATATATAATATTTAATTAATCATAGTATAAAAAAATATACCTACAAAAAACATAGATATGAAATAATAAGTCTTCATTTTTTCTTTTTACGAAAGCCTTATCTCCAATTGGAAGTAAATACTATTTGATATTACTTAAGACAGGCTACAAGAATATCTTATTCTAAACTCTGAAGCATACATCTAGTAACGACAAACGTTTGTTAATAAATATAGTTTAAAAAATAACAAAAGCAGATATTTTAGTAAGGAGAATATATATTGGCACGCGAGAATAGGCCTTTTGCACGACAACAAATCATACACAACATAATTATATTTACGCCAGCGTTCGCACAAGAAAGTAAGATAAAGCACAACAGAATAAGACAATGAATTACAAAATAAGACAACACACGACAAAATAAGACAATGCACGACAGAAACAACAATAATTTTGTCGGCCTTTTCTTTTTTGTTGCCATGTAAATATTTTTATATTGTTCTATACATTTTATTAGCGTTTCAAACACCGTTTTTGTTGTTATTTTACCTTTTTTTGTACGGACAATAAAGTTAACATTAAAGCATAGGTATTATTCTATCGTGCATTGTCTTATTTTGTTGTACATTGCCTTATTTTGTCGTGTGATAACATCTTTTAATGGGCGTTTTATTTTTTTGTCGTAATTTTTTTTTATATCGTTCTGCACATTTTATTCGCGTTTCAAACACATTTTCTGTCGCTAATTTAACCTTTTCCTTCGGGACAATAACTCCAACCCTTTTAGCAACTAGTATATACAATAATATACAAGACAAACACATAAATACAAACACAATGAGATTTCTAGCAGTAGAAAACAAAAACATGACGATTGACTATATTTTTGGCGCGAAATTTGAAATATTACTTCTATACTACCACAATAGATTAGTAGGGGAAAAATAACGTTTTAAACCGAAATTATTGAACCAAATTACCAATATAAATACTGCCATAGCATAATTTAACCTGGGTTGTTACAATTTTACGACGAACAACAACGAAGTATATAAGATTTTCAAAATACTGCACCTAATATGATACTGAAGTACTGTTTTAATTCATACGCTGATTTATCGATGACGCAAAACCCTTATTTTGTGATTCTAGCGATTTTTATCCATTTTTACATCACATTTCTCAGTCGTATTCAGCATTTTTTTTTTTTCATATTCAAGGATTCTTCCTAAATCATACAGTAATAATTGTACTTCACACTTATCATATTGACATTTTACAAAATGTTACCTGTTATTTTCTGATGTTTACAATTAGGTAATATTATATAACTCAATTTCGTTGTTTCTTCGTTATTATACGCACGATAAATGAATATAAACAGATCTTGGTGTACATAATGCTAGTTCTCCAACCTTCAAATTCGTATCTTGAATAGGCAACATTCTACAGGCTGAAACCTATCGAATCTTGTTTAAATATTTACATATAAACATGTATATTTAATTGCAAAATAATATAAAACTTGAAAAAAAAAATATTTAGTTAATCGCCAACCTTCTGTGTTTTTATAATTTTATTGTTCTCCATAGATGCCCATTCATTAGTTATTTCTTTTCGATAGTGGTAAGGTGAATCAATGTATTTCTTTTTGTAGCAACGTTCCTGATATCTTGCTCCAATTTCGGCTTTAAAAATTCTGTTTTCATTAAAATCGCTTGTGTTCTGTATTCCATTTAGAAATACTGAAATAATGCGTTTATACTTTTATTGTTTTGCTTTAAAGGTTGTTTAATTGCACTATTTATAGACAACTTACAAGAACACATTCGATCAAACATAAAGGTGTTATAAATGGCCATACCTAATAGGGCCAGAAAAAAATCGTTTTATAATTACGTTCCTGAATCAGAAAAAAAAAATCTACAAATATTTTTTTTGAACTTGACATGGGATAACTTAACTTATCAATCACCCTATGTATAGCTCTTATTTCCCTTTTTTCTCTTAAATATTTATATAAAACGTTATTTTGCTTAGAATCAAGATGAAGCATTGTACCACGTAGATATATACAAATAATTATATAATGCGTTGTTTTCTTGTCATAAAAAAAAGTTTAAAATATATAAATACATACATAAGTTATAATACTGTTATTAAGGTTTTTTTTTTGTACATATTATAAGCTTGCGTGATCTGTAATGTGCCAAGTATATTAGTGTATTCGTCTAGCGGCACTAATATGAACTAATTAAAGAAAAGGAAAAAAATGTTGACTTCAGCTTTACTTTACGTGTACAGATTTTGTTTTGTTCTATATTTTGTACATTTTACATATATACGTAGATTTAAGGATGTGTTAAAAATATTCTTTTTATAAACTTTATAGTAAGGTGTTTTTTGATACACAATGTATGTTTCTTCTATATAGAAATAAATACTGTTGATATTTAAAGAGGTGGGCGTTTTATTTGTACAACATAAAGTTACTTACTCTGAAGAAAGTCGTCATAATCTTCAACGTAATGTACTAAGAGGTCGTTGATTGTATATCCTTTGTCGTTGATTTCTCGGATGAGACCTATAGGAATCTGTAAATAAAAAAAATGTGTTGAAAGAAAATTAACTCCTAAGTGAGTAAAAGATATAGTAACAAATTTGTCCCATGAAATCGAAAATAACAGTACTTCTTTGGTATGTTTATTGATCCTTTCGTTCTGTGCAAAGCAGCACAGTTTCATGTAAAATTTTGTCAGGGTTTTAAAATCTGTCACACCATTATAAATTATAAGAGTTGGCAGGACAATGGAAAATGATACGCACACTATTATTAAACCTTCTAATGTAGCAAAAAAAAAGTAGTTACCAATGTTAAGATAATTTGGAATTTAATGTGAAAATTCGGATCAAATGTGAAACATAAATTTAATTGTCTTATTACGTAAAAGACTCTGGATCTTACTTTAGAAGAAAAAGTTAATTTATTAATATAATAAATTCGGCCTTGAAATTGAAAAGAGAATACTTTCCATAGAAAATTATGTATGTCTACAAGGGAAACAGGATGAGAGAGGATATATATTGCTCATGAACCTAAACTACTATATGCTTAATGGATGCCTATATAGTTCAAAAATTAACTGAATGGTATGTGCTCAAAGATGTGGCTGTCTCTAAGTTGTGTCTTAAGATATGTTGGCGCGTAAATCAGAGTAACTGATTTATTTAAACTGTCAATGTCAAGAAAAGATTGCTTCATTTGCTTCTTTAGATATTTTTGTAGATTAAGTGAGAATATATACAACCGAACGAAATAAGATTACTATTTAACAATTTCAGTATACAAAATTAGTCTAATCATGAAAAATATTACTAAAACTAGAAAAAAAAACTTTTAAAGAGGATAAAGGTGGCAAATAATTTTATGGAACATTTTTAGTAAATTCCCCTATATAACAGATATTTTTACTGGTATAATTAGTCAACCTGTCACCTTTGCGTCTTGATAAATATACATAAAATTTCAAACTATCCAACGCCCTCATTCATTGAAAACTTATTTTTTCTTTAAATACTAATTACGTAACAGCTTTATCTACAAACTCTTTCATTTACATCAATTATTATAAACTGTAAAATGAGATGTAATTGGCCTATAAAACACTGCAGTTCGATCTGAAACCAAATGCAGTGTAGATGCATTTATACCTATGTGAACCAGACTGTGTATGCATATTTAGTTTAAATACAAATGCCATCATATATAAACATCATTAAAAATTAACTTTAATTTTGTTGCAGTGACATTGATATTAGCAGATTGCAGAAATCAAACAATAATCGTATTACATAAACGCAGATTACCTCTTAATGATCTCAAAATTGTTTACAATTCTAAGATTCTGGGAATACAAAAAAAAAAAAATACATGAACAAGTAATTGGTTTTGAATTCTATATTTAACAACTAATTTTTTTTTACTGCTTTGGCATTTCCGTAAAAAAATCGAGTGTAGCACACATTACCGATTTACGAAACTAAAATGATCATCTAATACACCTCTGTTTTTATTTTATCCAATGACGCAGTAAGCAAATATGTTTGGTTTTACCAATCAATTTAGGCAGCTATAATTGAATAGAGCATTTCCTATTGAAAATGCCAATCAATTCCTGGTAAAATTGTGGATGTGAGTGATGCATAAAAATAAATAAACTTCTAAGGAGGTGCATGTATAAAAATAAATATAAACTTGCTAAAATGGGACTGATTCATACGCAACATTTTTTTAAAAATATGGACATTTTATAAATGCAAATAAAAGTAAATGTTTACTCATTTGCAAATAAAATACAAAGTGTAACAAATGATTCACGCAGTAATTATCAACCGTAAATAAACATGTCATAAAATATTGATGGGTATATTTTCTTCCCGATTTGAAAATCCCTTGTGTGTTTATTGATTACTGATTACCTTTTTTTCCTGCAATTAAGTAGATATCTTTTTAATAATTTTTTGCTATATCAAACCGCATGTACCTATTTATAAATTCACGGATTCAATAATTATAATTTATATCAATGTCATTCGCAATTAACCACTTTGTATTTCCCAAATCCCAGGCTATGCATTATTGTGTTAGTTTTCATTTGTTTTTTTTTTTTTGAATAGCTATTATTACATGTATACAAAAACACATGTTTTAAATTTAGCATATTGTATATATGCATTTACACAATTTATATTTAAGTCTTGGATTGGCACTATAAATTATAAAAGAAGAAACAGAAATTAAAGTAAGTTTTGGTTTCAATTAGAGGATTCGTTTTACGAGCTTGGCAAATATAAGCAATTATTAACATGGTGCTAAGTATATGTAAAGTTAATTATGTTAACTCGCTTTATATTTCATTCATGTCATCAGTATTGGTTAAAATTCATTAATCTTTAAAAGCGTACATATTTCTTAAGCTTTGTTCACATGTGTATAAAAAAATTCGTTGGGTTAAATCGGAAAGTTTTAGAGATATTTGTCATTTTTTAAGCTTAAAATATTATAATTCCGACCATTCACGGTAAAAAAAAACACTTTTATAGCGCCCGCCAAACAACAAAATCCATATTGTTACAAGCGCCTATTTGAATTTGAATTTCCAACTGGCCAACAAATAGCGCTAGCTATAGAGCGGAGATTATTGCAGATAATTAAGCCGCTCACAGAGGGCGCTGTTGTATGTATGCTTCATCGATACGCAATCGAAGTTTCTAGTGGAAATGTACTAGAACATACAAGCAACATGTAGACCGCCTTAGGACAAGAGGCACAAAACATACACACGGCCGCCAAGGAGGACAGAACAGCCCTATTGGGAGAGTAGTATTAATAGAAGAGACGACTAGAGACCAGGAGCGTGTACAACTTGAGTTTATAGGGGTAGTAGTGGAGATGGTATTTTTTTTTTAACTTAAAAAAAAGGTTTTTTAGAGTGTCATCATGGGAGGGGTAATTACACAAAAAAAAGGAAAAAAGAAGGATGATTCATCATTGTTTGTAATTACCCCCATTACTGCCTTCCCCCTCTTGTATACGCGCCTGCTAGACACAGTCAATCTGGAAATAAATAATGGATATAAGTTGTAAATATAAATACATTTAATAATATTTAAGTGACTTTAGTTTATTAATTGTTTTAGTAGAACTCTACTTATTTATTATTAGTGTTTATATTGTGTTATTTTATTTTAATGAGACATAAATGTGAAATAAATACTTTTGACTTGATATATCGCCAGTGTGAATTATTTGAACCCTGAAAACATTACAATTTAACTAAGGAGCCTTAATCATATGACGTGTAAGGTAGCTGCACTTCTGCGGTTTGTTTATTAACCAGAACGTTTTTGAGGTTAAAATAACCGACACAAACGTTACATTAAATAAAAGGTATTTATTTTTACGATTAAGTCCAATTAAAATGAAAAAAAAAAATAATAGCAGTTTAAAGAACATTATTTATAGGTAATGTAAAGAATCTAGATAATATTTGAATATTTCGTATAGTTTGCCTTTATGAAATTCTTTTTAAAAATAATAACTAGTTATGTACTAATGTGTCTTAATCACTTTTTTTTTTGTTTTTTGATGTTTTTGATAATTCTATTTTGCTCCAAACATAAACGCGTAGAACAAAAAAAGCAGGATTATTCTTATAACTTTGTTGTAATCAGTGAAAGCAGAAAATTATTAATTTCCGATTCAGTCAAAGCTACCTACGATTTATATTTAAAATAAGAAAGTTTGCATAAAAATCTTTACACATATAAACGTTGAATGAGTTTCGTGACAATGTCAAAGCACAATTTTTATATTTTTTATACGAAATAAGCTAGAGAACAAAATTTATTTCGTCGATTTTAAAAAAAAATTCTTAGGTAAGCAGGCCTTGACGTCATGGGCATTTTATCACATTTAACCGACCCTCTATCTCTGACTGTTTACGAGATCCCAATTGTGAGGAAACACGTTAATTTAGATAGTTTGCATACTTGACAATAAGAGTTTTATTATTTTTTATACCTGAAATCCTTTTAGTTGTACAGTTAGTTTCTATACCAAGAATCGTATCCAACTAGGTACTTCTAAAAAGAAACATTTCCATTAAAATCTGTTTCACAAGGTGAAAGCAGGTAATTTTTTATTAGATCCCAAACAATATGTCAAACAATTTTACGTATCTACTAGGAATTTACCATTTTTTTTAACTTGAATAAGGAAATATCATTTGGAAGTATGGGATTTCCAATTTTACATCAATATATTTTATGCATTTGAAAATTTTGCCATTTTCAGCTGACAGAATTTCAGAAATATTACGTAAATCGGTATTTCCTAACGTCGCAATTACTACAGAATATGCAAAACACACCGGTTTTAGGTCAATATACTTTGTTTTTTATGTAAATGCATAAAGTATGGTCGAGATACGTGTGATCTCATTTTTCTTATTAAGCGCGCTTCTAAAACAAGAACTTGATTTCCAATTAATTGCTTCTCTAGACTATTGTTACAATAATAGTCAATGGATAACGCAAATGGCAAATGCTAAGAAATAGTGAGAAAAATGAAAACGTTATTTTAAACAATTTCTTAATGTCAATAGTTATACGTTTGTGTTACATACCTAATACCTCTTTTTTTTTGCAAAATATAGACAAAGAATTTTATAATTTGAAAGTATGGTGCTAAATTTAAGTTTCTTAAGCGTTAAGATTTGAATCTTTGTAATCATCATACATAAATATGTAATGGCTAAATGAATAGCCATGTCACTCTATTGACACTATCCCTTATTTAGATTGTCAATTAACCTATACTCCATTCACTTTAGGAATGCAGTAGATAGCGCTGCGATCGGCGCCCAAATGACACCGAAGAATGAAAAATTAGCGACAAATTCAAATTGTAAATTGTCAGTGTCATAAGCGAAAAAGTTTGGTTATCAAAATTTTGTAATAATTTTAGTAGTTTATTTAGAATGTTATAGTGATAATATAAGGTGATAAAATAATACAAATAAAGTAGGAGTGAATACATTTCGGGAATCTTACAGGGGTTAACGATAGTAAAAAAACTTCCAATCGTCCAATCTCGGTGAAACTATGTTCGTATGATTCGTCTTTATTAAGCTATAAAGTATAATATATTAAATTATAAAACACAATCGGAGGATAAAAATCATATTACAATTAAAATAAATTAACATGTGACCATGTAGTACAGCAAGAATAGAAATTATACACCTAATGTTAGGATAATAATTTAAAATGAATTTTCTATGGACAAATCAGTCAAGACTAAAACATGTTAAATGTTCGTTGTCAAGTAATATGCCTACAGTAAATACAACGTAGAAACAAATGTACTTCTTAACAATTGTACAATAACTATAAAGCCGAGGCAACATAATAAAAAACGATAAAAACACCTTAAGGTATAAGTGTGAAAATATAGCATATGCGTAAATATAATGTAAGTTTATTGCGTTTCTGGAAACTTCAATAAATGGATAATATTATATTTACACCCAATAGTTTTGTGCACGTAGGTAATTCGTTCTGCAAGAAAAAGGAATGTACGTGTCGTCTAATTGCTGACCTATCTGCTTCATCCAAGGAATTATATGCACTCTGACGAAGATGTTTTTTGGGGGTGAACTTATAACTCCTGCGGTATCCTTTTCTTTTACAATATCCAACACTGTTCTTTCATCCACCCCAAGTTGATTTGCAGTCAGTTTAATTGCTGCCGATTTAGAAGTGTCCCGCTTAAGCTCCAGATACAAATTATAAGCCATTATCCTTTGCTTACTGCCAATATGTTTTCCCTGAGGATTTTTTGATGACCCTGCAGGTAGATCAAATACTTCTTGATCTACCATACCAAAATTGATGTAAAAGATACTGTCATCACTATCATTTTATATAGTTATTAAAACAAAACCTTCAAATATTCAACAGTACTTAGTAGAGCTTTAAGAAGAATTATTTTTCTAACAATTTGCTTATAAAAATTACACTAATCACACGAACGACACAAAAAAGCGTATATTGCTACGCAAATACCAACTAACTGAAACTAACACCAGGATTGACAAATGTCATAGATTTCAGTAATATTTTATTTTATCCAACTTAAATTTCATTTGCTATATAAAATATTTTTCGTGTGTGTGAATTCGCCTCGTGAAATCGCAAGTCGTAAATCTTTCGCCTATCTAATCTAACTCTGCATTCTTACAGTGAAAGGAGTATAGAACCAAAAAACTTTTATAGTGAAATATCCAGCTAATAAGTACATACGAGCAAAGCTGTGATGACCACGTAGGGACGGCTAACACAAGACGACGTATAATAAAGTGACAGACAATAAAGATTTTACTGTCCTTAATTCAGCAAGTTAATTATTCTATCCTCTCTAGAGAAAGACAAAAACAAGTAATACCTATGGAAAAGCTCTTAGTTCAACTTTGTGAAGAGCTAAAGCCATTAAATTAAAAAAAGAATAGTGGATATTGAAAAGGACGAAAAGTTAAAATACTTAGTACATTAAGGTTATGTGCCCCCGATTTTGATACACCTACGCAAGTAATACCTATGGAAAAGCTCTTAGTTCAACTTTGTGAAGAGCTAAAGCCAATAAATTAAAAAAAGAATAGTGGATATTGAAAAGGACGTAAAGTTAAAATACTTAGTACATTAAGGTTATGTGCCCCCGATTTTGATACACCTACGCATGAAAAAAAAATTCAAAATAATTACTATAGACAGCCACAGAGCAATTTGAGCATACATTGGGTCTCACAGCGGATCCTTCTACGATGGTCGATGCAAACTAATCTAAGTCTGGAACAGACGTGCCTAAATGTCAGGCGCCAGCAATCTCCAGAGAGTTAATGCAAATATCTAAAATCTAAAGAAGGAAGATATATAGCAAAAGCAATCATTTCCATCTAAGCAAGTTGATTATATATGTTTTGAACCCTATATTTCCACAACTGCCATACCATAACTTATTTCTTTTTTTTTTTGTTTATATTTATTTTTATATTTAGTCTCCCATTTCTTTTGCCCATTAAATTATACCAACAATTCCAGTAACCTAGTGCATTGTACTAGTCTGTACAAGTCTCTAGCTGATCGATAGAAGTAATCTCCCGAGTTAATTTTTTAGTATACCAAAAATTGCCTTGCGTCCAGAGCCTCGCATTCACGCAGAACGTGATAAGCGTTCTCTGCCATTCCAATACACAGTCTGCGGTGGATCTCTCCAGCGTTGATCCCAATTTTCTGTGGGTATCCTTTCAGTGCGCACTGTTCTGTTAGGAGACTTGGAGAGATTGCAGTAGTTGTTCAGTCTTCTTTTTTTAATAGTGCCTTAATAAAGCTCTTTCCATGAATGTATCTGGTTGCATTGCTCCAGTGTTGTTTGTGTTTCTCTTTGACCAAACTTCTCACCTGCTCTCGTGCTGTGTTTTTAGACGCCCTTAGAACAGGTTGTGGGCCTATATATGCAGCCGATGATCTCTTTCTTGCCAACTTATCCGCTTTATAGTTTTCTTCGATTACCGAATACCCACACATCCACAGTAAGGTGACTTTATTGCGGTCTATCAAACTATTTAGTTCTCGAATACATTCCCAAATCAAGACTGGCTTGATTGTATTTAGCGCTGAATCCAAAATCTACATTCTTCAACAACTTGTCTTTGTTTTGCAACGAAGCAAACTTTACAGTTTGGAATTTAGAACGTTATTTCTACGTTGAAAACATAAATGGGAATATAAAAATGTGTAGTTGTACAGGTGGCAGTTTATATTTTGATCCCTACCTACAGACTGTACTATTTGAGATAAAAAAAAGTCTTTAAACCCAAAAACTATAGGATTTTTGCTCTATTATCTTTTACAATTTCCAAAGCTTATCTCATAACTCGGTGGCCAAATGAATACAATTTGCATTTTTTTTTAAATATAACACCCTATATATTTTTACGTGTTGTGAAAGACCTCTTTTCACTGATTTCGAAAATATATATATTATTGATATTTGAATACGCGTTTTTTAATTATTCGTGTTTATGACATTTAAACTGTATCAGTGAAAATTCTAGATTGGCATGAAAAGTATGAAATTTAATAGAAAGAAGAAAAGAATATTTAGTTAAAAACAAAACCTAAAATACTAAAAATTTTCAACATAACCATCGCCAGTATTTATACAATTAACAATGTTTCTTGTAATTACGTTTAAAATAAAGTCGTGGTCTCTATTCAAAATAAATAAATTTGAAGGGTACACCTGTTCTTATATTATACTGGGTGAGTTTCTTACCTTGAGACAACGGAATATCTCTAAAACACTGCATCAAATCAAAAAAAAAATCTTAATAAGATTTGTTATAATGTAGGGGTCTCACTGAAGATCTTTTTTTGATTTTATGCAGTGTTTTAGAGATATTCCGCTGTCTCAAGATAAAAAAACGCATCCTGTATATCTATTTTATTCTTTAGGTAGTCACAAAAGGAAATCCAAGTGGTTCAGATCAGGTCTGTTCGCTGACCATCTGAGTATGCCATATCTTCCGATCAAAAAACAAACATTTGTAATTTAAATAACAATGTACTACAAAATGGCCATTAAAAAAATCTCCAGGTTCTCGTATTTTTTTCTAAGGTTATCTAGGACGAAGATTACAGATTTGTTATTCATTTTCTCGGGTCGGGTCAAATTTAAAAGTTTTTTCTAGTCGAAATCATTCAAGTTCTAGCATATGCGAGACAGTTTAAATCTTAGTCTTACTTAAAGTAAAAGTTTTATTTTAGACACAGTTTACATTGATCAAAAAACCTGGAAAATTCATTTGGAACATTGCATTGTTTTATATCCGAAAAGGCATTTTCCATATACATATACACAGCGATTGACAGCAACTCTCTTTAAATTAAATGCCAAAAACTCATAATTGGCAGTAAAAATGTATGTTATTTTAGTATAATATTTAACGAGTAGATGAATATTCAGCGGCAGCAGTAGTAAATTTTACTGTTAGATGGTATAAAAAAAACTAATTTGTATAAAAATTCATACACAGATCAATAACAATAACATTGCCATTGATCCGTACACATTTTTTTCTTTCAGTATAGTGTTAAATACGTTCAATTTAATGGCGCATTTTGAGACAGACCGGAACTTTTCTGTAATTGGATATTTTTGCTAGAAAAATCAAAATTTTAATGTGAAAGTTTTTTTTTCTTTTTTGATAACTGTGAATAGTCTTTGTCAGAGGTTTCACGTGTAAGACTGCAACAGTATTCTCCTATCATCTTACAATTAGTGAGGCCCTTTTTCTTATATATATCGGATTTCCATCATGAGCAACTCTTGCTGATGATAGCTTTATTTTCGTCTGAAACTCCCCCCAGGTTGTTGGGCAAAAAATCAATATGGTTATGCAAGCATATGAGCATATTTTAAAGACATCAATACGTTTAACTCCTTTAAAGCGTCAATCATATCTTACACTCGTTCTTCATAGTTGTCAGCTCGCTCGTTGCCTAAAAAGTTTTTGGAGAATCAGTAGGCAGCACAATAAACACAAGTATGTCTAACAGTTGTAAAACGGAATTCACTTCCTCTATCTTAATTAAGTGTTATTTTGAAGTCTAACACTACACAATATAGATAGGGGAGGGTGGGGCATGATGGGAACATCGTCTTCTACAAAGCGGCAGTAAGCATCTGTCAAATAATAGCAGACCTAATATTCACAAGTGCTGTTTTATGTTTGTTGTAATGTAAAAAACTCTACTAGTCGTAATAACAAAGTTATTGCTGTTTATGCGTGAACTTTGCAATTTCCAGAATTTCTTTATTGTTGTGATGGTGAGTTCAACGGCCAGTATCGGCAATATAAGTAAACTTTTTACAATTACACTTTTTGTGCTTATTAATTCACATGTATTGCATGTATTTTCTATAGTGCGTTATTTGTTTATTTCAAATATTTAATATGTTATTATCACATAACCAGAAAATGGCTTAAAGAGGCGAGATGGGGTTATTGGTATGGGGCAATATGGGGACATCATTATCTTACTCTTCAGTCTGGTCCGTTATGACTGGATATAGTTGGATATTTAATTATAGAATTAAATCGTTTCATTACTTGCAACAGCGTTGTCGTGGGTACAGAAGAGAAGAGAATTAGTATGAGGTGCCACAAACAATTCTAGAAAGAAAAGTGGAAGAAGCGCGTCAACTTGTTGGACCTCTCCAACCTAGAAAATAATTAGGCTAAAAACACTTTTTTCCCTAGAAGAGGAAACACAGTTAGTTACATATTTGAAAAAATGGAATTGGGTCTCCCAGAATTAACAATTCAAGATTTGAGAAACCTGGCTTATCGATGGTTTGAAAAATTGGGAAAAGTTCGTTGTTGAACAAATGCAAAAATTGCGTGGGGAAAGATTGGCTGATAGGATTTGTGAGATGTAATCTCCATTATGCTTTCTCGAAGGCATAATGCCTATTTCTCATGTTAGGAATGAAGTATATACTGTTGAAAATATTACGGTGTTGGCGTTAATTTTGCGCTAGTCAAATATTTTAGTGTTGATTTTACAAACTTTGCCAGACGAGTTGACTACGCGTATTTAATAGAACAGAAATTACTAGAATTTCGTGTGAATTCTTTGTTCAGATATGAGGATTGACTATTTTTCTAGACATTTAGAAGCGTCAACCAATCAGAATTTTTGCCTCGGATAGAAATATAGAAACCCCACCTATTCTAATACAGTATTGCATTATACGCACCACCTGCATTGCACGTGTATCTGTTTTCGTGTTTTATTCTCCGTATTAACATATCCAAACAAACCACCAAATGTGACTGACTTGCAAAGTGTAACCTCGTGTTATTAAACGTTAATTCCAGTGGGCATAAAAAATTTCTACATATTAAAGATGTATTGGGAACAACTATTTACGTAATTAGTTCAGATTTGAATCAAATAGCATAAACATTCACTAAATTTTATAATGGTTCTCAAAAATCATTTTAAAATTATACGTTTAGTTGAAACCAAAACTTTTGAATGAGTGGTTCTGTATATTTTAATTGAGAAAAGTCTTAAAGAGAGAATATTATAGCACTATGAAATAGGAGTTGCGTATTAAAAAGACGTTGTGTTTAGAAAACGGTGTTAAATCATCCAATAGATCGCATTCATTTAGTTAAGCAGCTAGTAAATTTGTCTAGTGCAGATTAAATAAAATGTGACTAGAAGTATATCATAATTCCACGTGTTAGTTGGACAAAATAACCCCTTAGCAATAGACAATACTTGACTATCTTTGTTCGTCAAATTTAAACTTCTATAGTTCTCGACAAAATAACACGAAAACAGTGTGGACCTCTCCTGACTATAAATTAGTCAAAAAAGTGTTAAATTTCAAACAGTGTAAAGGGTTCAATCAAAAGCTAACAAGGGAAAGAACAATTCTTACAAGCACTACGTATAAAAATCTGCTACAAGAAAATAGAAGTCTGGAGAGTCCCTAAGACAACTAGAAGTGCTGGGGAAGTGTTAACGGGAAAAAAATTACAAAGAAGAAAACAGAAGAGACCAAGAAGCCGAATTTTGTAAGGAAAGCAAAGAATAGATTTTTAGAAAACGTCAAGGAAATAATCAAGTTCTTCTGTTGAGGAAATGACTATTGTCTATGTTTATATTGCCTCAAAAGTGCGGTGAAGATACCAAAGGGGAAGTATGGATACAATGCCATGGATGGCGAGGTTGGGTACATGGAGGGTGTGCGAATAAAGGAGATGAGTTCGTCTTCTATTGTCTTAATTGTGAAGAGTAAGTTTAATATTCTTATCGTTATTGTATTTTTTTTATTTTAAGTAGTTCCGTTTTAAAGAGTTCTAGCTTTGTTCCTGCATTTTTTTTTTAAATAAAATCTATTTTTTACATATTATCCAGATTTATGTTACAACCCATTCTTAACTCACCTGGAATCCATGGTGGGGCAAGATGGGGTTCATTTACATATTTCTTTTCAAAATTTTCTCACAACATCAGGAGTACCTATCGAAAAATTGTAAATACATCCATCAGCAGGTAAATGTTTAAAGATAACAACAAACGTATTTAGAACCTTGTACATCAATTTGCAATCCTGATGCAGTGTTCTAAAACTTAATGTTCCCATGTTGCCCCACCTTCCCCTACCATAATCATTGTTTAACCTGACTAGCAAAAGTTAATAGCAGATATGGGGTCTGTAGAGTATATAGTTCTGGAAAAAACAATTGCAGACCCGGAGATTTTTTTTTGTGTTGTACCGTATAATAATCAATGACAGGCAAAACATTATATAAAATACATATATAAAAAACCATCACGCGAGCTATTAAACTTGTGGTTAAAACAATTACAATATTACACAATATTTGTGTAAAGAAATACACTAAGTACGGAATGATACATTAGGTCGTAGGTCGCATTTATATGGGAATAATAACTCCTAATCTGTGATTCTCTGTGTCAAAAATCAAATAAATTCAAGAAAAAAGCATTATGATGTTTAGTGCACTTTTACATTCAATGACTGTGATTATAAAATTGTAAATTTACAGCTTGATGTAGATTTCCTTAACTACTTGCAAACTTACAGCGTAAAAAATGCCTGCAATGTTTGATACTGTATTTTTTTACTGTCAAAGATGCAATAAACGTATATTACTGTTCGAGATGAGGAGATTACACTAAAAAACAAAAAATAAACTCAAGAAATATGCTTTTATATTAGATCCTTATCTGATATAAGGAAAAAATTCTAAGGAAATTATTAAGAGTGGAAACAAATAACATTTTTGGTCAATTTTACAATTCGTTACCTGATGAGATCATTTTTTTAGGTACTTTTAATAAAACTGCGTGACACGATTTTCGTACCTGAAAAACTGATTACTATTATGGTTTTCAATTAGTTACAATATGTAAGCAGTGGATGTTTTTTATTTCTATCACGTCTTGTTTTTGAAGTATACACTGATGGCATTATATAGGCTATGCCGATTCTTGCACAAAATCTTGGGATTTTCAATGGGGGTAGAGTTCACATTTTATCCCCTCATAGATACAATATGCATACCTATTTACATGTCACTTCGTGCTCGTAGCGACAGATTGAAATATTCTACCTGATATACATACCGGGTGTCCAGCCTACGATGCAACGGTCCATAGCCGATTTATTATTGCTTTTTTGGAAAAATGTTTCAAATAAATGTTGCTGAATCATATTCTAGACATTTTAAAATTAGTTTCAGTAATGGCGGACTTCCGGTTATACCGGAAGTAGATACTTTATTATTTTAAATGGAACGCCCTGTATATTACTGTATTTTTGGATTCCTTGTTAAATTTAAATAACAATACGTTAGGAATAAATTGGGGCTAAGTTGTACCGTTTCCGAATTACATGACGTTTTTTCGAAAAAAATGACATTTGTCTGCGGTGTTTGCAAATATCTCCGGAAATACGAAAGTTAGAAAGATGCGGTTTTTAGTTTTCGCTTAATTATGAAACAGCGTCTTTCATTTTAAAATTGTTGCGTTTAAGTTACAGAATTATTAAATAGGGCTCTGTAATTTTCGAACTCTAAAATCATGGATAACTTGATTTTTTGTTTTGAAATTGAAATTGAATGGTATAGCAATTTTTACATAAATGGATGTAAAATTTGATTTTCTTTCGATTTTATACGAGTGTCATTGTGTCTATCTCCAAAGGTTTTGGAGATATTCGCGATTTTTCAATTTTTCATGATAGATACGTATTGCGAAGCGCCGACCACCTTCCCTTGGCTTCTCCCTAGGCTTGGGACTAATTAACAAAACAAAATAAGTTTTGTCGTTAGTTTTAATTTTTTGTCGTTAATTTATCGATTATGATAATTAAATAAAGCAATGTGTATATTTTTATAAGTTTTTTACCAATAATTATTAGTTACCGTACCCAAAAAACAGTACGTGATAGAAAAAAAGTACATAGGTGTTCTTATTAAGCGATTTGTATAAATAAATAAACAGGAAAAATTTAAGTGGGTACACTATTGAAAATATTACGGTGTTGGCGTTAATTTTGCGCTAGTCAAATATTTTAGTGTTGATTTTTCCAAAACTTTGCCCAGCGAGTTGACTACGCCGTTTATTTAAATAGAACAGAAATTACCTAGATGTTCGTGGGAATTTCTTTGTTCAGATATGAGGATTTACTATTTTTCTAGACATTCAGAAGCGTCAACCAATCAGAATTTTTCCCTCGGATATAAATATAGAAACCCCACCTATTCTAATACAGTATTGCATTATACGCTCCACCTGCATTGCACGTGTATCTGTTTTCGGGTTTGTTTCTTCGTATTAACATATCCAAACAAACCACCAAATGTGACTGACTTGCAAAGTGTAACCTCGTGTTATTAAACGTTAATTTCAGTGGCATAAAAAATTCAACATCTTAAAGATGTATGGGGAACATCTATTTACGCAATTACTTCAGACTTGAATCAAATAGCATAAACATTCACTTAATTTTACACTGGTTCTTAAAAAATCATTTTAAAATTGGCACGTTTACTTGAAACCAAAACTTTTGAATGAGTGGTTTTGCATATTTATAATTAAGAAAACGTCTTAAAGAGAGAATATTATAGCACTAAGAAATAGGAGTTGCATATTAAAAAGACGTTGTGTTTAGAAAATGGTGTTAAAACACCCAATAGATCGCATTCATTTAGTTAAACAGCTAGTAAATTTGTCTAGTCTAGATCAAATAAAATGTGACTGGAAGTATTTTATAATTCTACGTGTCAGTTGGACAAAATAACCCCTTAGCAATAGACAATACTTGACTATCTTTGCTCGTCAAATTTAAACTTCTATAGTTCTCGACAAAATAACACGAAAAGAGTGTGGACCTCTCTTGACTATTAAATTAGTCAAAAAAGTGTTAAAATTTTCAACAGTGTAGGTGTTCTTATTAAGCGATTTGTATAAATAAATAAATAAACAGGAAAAATTTAAGTGGGTACTTAATTTTTTTTTTAATTTGTAACGTAGTGTAATCAGATCAAGAGGTTTTTAGAAACACTGCTATAGATGCAGCACAATCTGGACCATTTTTCAAGCCAATATTTTTTTTACTACACTTACTTGTTCACATCTCTTAAGATAAACCTAGAACCTATTAAACTCACGAGTGTTTTATGTCAAAACACACTTATAAATGCTCAAATTTGCAATACCTAAACCAGCAAGTCGCAGGCGTATAATTTTTAAATAACAACAACTCACACGTGTAACGTTATCGTCTTTGGAGTTCATCATTCCGCTCGCCAGCGAATTTCCAGGTTTCTCTTCTGCCCTATCGTCGTAATCTTCGTCCTGGGGATGCCCGTGATGGAAATAGCTTGTCTGCAGCTCGACGCCGGAACGGTGGCTGTCCAATTCGTCCGGGTAGACTAGCCGATCCAGGGGCACCGCGGGCTTCTTGGTGGCGCTTCGTTGACGCAAAAGAACGAGGCGCACGCCAGCAAGACAACGATAAATTTCCACTCCAAATGACACATCGTCAACGCGTGCGGCTACTGGTGTTTTAATTACTGGCGATGCATGTACGTGAGTTGTTTTTATAAATAAGTTGTAATGCTTATGATAATTCACTTTCTACTATAAGGCTAACATTCGCTATACATATATATATATGCGACCTTATCGCCTACGATGTCGTCAAGGAACTGGCCGCGAAAACTGGCTGGTGATTTTAGCGACTATACAGGCGATATGGATGTGTATCGGATCGAACGCCGCCAGCGCTGGTTAGTCCGGATTATGTAGAATTGCGCGTCAATTTCCGCAAATCTGGCGATGGGCACGCGAATAGAATAATGAATTTGGTTCTTTCCCGAAGTATATTTTTTTATGTAAGAAATGGGTTCATATATCGAATGTGGGAGAGTTATAACGTTTTTAGTGAGAGTAGATGTGATGAATTTAAAAAAGTTGGAGGAAAAGGATAACTTTTGTGCGTGTATATGACACAGATAAAAATTTCGAGTTAATTCCAACCCTTTATCAACTCTTATACCCTGTGTTGCCCAGCGTTCATCCATTTTTTTTGTGTTAAAATAAATTGAATTGACGATTTAATGTGTTGAGTTTGGATTTAAAAGTGAAATACATTTTATGCGAAAACTAGCGAATGTACTACAATTGTAAAAGGTACCCTCAATACAATGTTATAACGGTTACTAGATTACTAGATATAACATTATCAATCAGAGAATTATACGGGTATATTCGGTCTGTCTAAATAAAACTAAATAAATACCTCAATATTTCGTTTTAATTTAAAACATCTTCAGGAGGCACTAAAAATATACAAATTAAAATGAAACAATATAGAAAATCACAATGAGTAATTGCTTACAAGTTGTAGTATTAATGACAGCTGACAAAATGATAAATAGTTAAAACATTTAAATGCAAGTCAGGGCTAGACATATTAATAAAAAAATAAAATTGTTAGCAGTTATACATATAAAATAAATAGAAGAAAAAAATTTATTGATGTAAAATATTGCAATAAATACTACTTAATTGATTTGTATCAGTTTTAAAATTAATAGCATTACTACAATTTTTTATATTAACCATTTCCAAAAATAATCGTTTTTTGTAATTAGGTTCTAATTCAAGTATGGAAATACCATCATAATTAAAACTATGTTTAAGATCTTGGACATGTAGAGATAAGGCAATAATTTACTGCTGAATTAGAGAATGATAATAGCGTTCCCTTTTTAGATACTAAAGTTATTAGGTCGGATGATAATACGCTCATATTAGATTGGTACCAGAAACCAACATCATCTGGTAGATTTATTAACTACTACTCCAATCATCATTATCAAAAAGTGCCTTTTTGTAGGAGATACGACAAAAAAGGCACTTTATTAGTGGGAAGAATGACTTTTTTGCAAGTTTCCAAAGCATAGTTGATTTTGTTTAAATTTTGCATACTTGCATCAATTATTAATCCGAACAACTTTTCTTGGTAACATTCATCGTATATCCTGCAAAAAAAGCACTTTGCTTATTGGGAAGAAAAACTTTTTTTGTAAATTTCCAAAGCATGCTTGTTTAAACTTTGCACACTTGCATAATTTATTAATCTGAACAACATTCCTTAATAACATTCTTTCGTATCTCCTACAAAAGACACTTTATCAGTGGGAAGAATAACTTTTTTGTAAATTACCAAAGCATGCTTGATCTTGTTTAAACTTTGAATACTTGCATAATTTATTAATCTGAATAACTTTAGTTAATAACATTTTGTCGTATCTCCTACAAAAAAAAAAACATTTTATTAGTGTGAAAAACTATGTTTTTTTTTTAATTTCCAAGGCATGCTTGATTTTTCAAAACTAAAAATATAACACACATAGTTTCTATCCAAGCAAGCTACTAGCTATCCTAGAAGACGAAATTTTAACACAAAAAAATGTCAGACGTTTTTACCTACCTATACATGCGTCGATCGGGAGACACACTGTATATTAATAGTAAAGAATAGTAAAATAATCTAGGAAATAGTATGTTGTTTAATGAGTGCCGAAGGTAACGACGAGTTAAAAACTATATTTTTTTTACGACTTCGCCTACGACATTAATAAGAAATTTATGCAAATATATGCAAACAAATATCTTATTTCTGTGTTTTTTTTTATATTTTTATATTTATTTCATGATTTAATAGTATTCTCAAATTGGTGTTTTCTTTCAGTTAATCAAGTCTTATTCTCATGTGCAATGATTATGACTAAATGAAAAAGAACTAAATACTTAAACGGCACATGTAGCTGTGGATAGCTATGAACTGTGTTGTTTAAATTCAAAATGACAAAATTAGATCATTCTATTTAAAATAACAAAGTTGACGTCAATTTCCGGCCAACCGGAAGTGATATTTTGGTTAAAGTATTTCACATTTATAGTTCCAATCGAACAGATAATTTTGCCAAAATCTCAATTATAAGTAAATAATAAAACATCATCAACTTTTAATGAACCACTTACGTGGAATATCCTGTATACTACTGTAAAATTCCTTGGCTTATAAGTAAATCAGCATTAACTGAAAAGATTCCAATTATCTCTGAAATTTCTTTAACCTCGCTCGGAAAAATATTCGCTTTTGTTCATCATTGTTTGTGAATCTGAGACTTATGCACATGGGAGCATGAATAAAACTAAAATACTTCCGCAAAAAAGCACTCAGCTTGAATACAGGGGCTTACATTTTCCGTTAAAAGGCAAAAGTTTTAAATCAATGTATACATGCCTATCCAGGCAAATAAACCAAAACGTCCGACTTTTTTATTTAAAATACTGTTTAATTAATAATAATAATTAATTAATTAATAATAATAACAATATAATATGTAATTGTAATTGTCTTACTTAAATAGAAGTTATAAAGACATTATAAAATATTAATCAGAACTAAGGTGCATTCCATTTAATTACGGTTAGTTGTCGTCTAAAAGCATAGTACTTCAGAAGAAAATAATCTTCCGGCAAAACAGCACGCTACTTTCAATTAAAATAACACTTTTTCTAAAAAGGTATTCTTTTCTTTGAACATGATGAAAACCCAAAAAGTTATAAAACTTTTCATTTAATGCAATCTCTTTTCTCAGTGTGTATGATTTGAATTTTTAAATTATCGATATCGTCAGGAGTTCTTGCATAAACGGCTTCTTTGGGATATCCCCAAACAAAAAGTGTTAAAATTGAAAGGTCAAGCGATCTAGTCGGTCAAAAAACAGTGCGGTCCTTTGCTGTGGTATTTCTAATTATTATTATACTAACATCCAGTACGTTCGAAAGTGAATCGAATTGGTTCTATTTATACTGAATACATCGTTTCTGATAAACCTATAGTTTAAATCTAAAGTTTCAGCTTCAATTTATAAATGAAGCTGAAAAATAGCTTTAAATTAGGTTTATCAGAAACAGTGTATTTTCCCATTCAGTATAAATAGAACCAAATTCGATTACTTTTGAACGTACTGGATGCTAGTTTTATAATAAATAGAAATACCACAGCTTCCGTTTTTCCTGTATCTTATCTAAGAAATTGTATACGCTATTGTACTAGTGATATTATCTTTAAATACAAACTTATGTATGTAGGCTTATGGAACTCTAAAAGAGTGGCAATCGACCAATTTCTTTTTCCGTAACCATCAGAGAATTTAAACATTAATGAGATAAAATTTGTTGTACATTGATGCTTTAAAACAAGTATGGGCAACCTTTGACATGTTGTGGGCAAACTTTAGTGTGCAAATACGTTCGCGGGCCGCATTTAAAAGTAGTGCATTTTAAAGTAGTGTTCATAATTTTTAGCGATAGATATCAGACATTAAATAATACGACAATGTTATTATAATGCAATTTATTAAAATAAGAAAATGAAATGAAAAAATAGGTACAACATTATAATTAAATCGTGATAAATATTTTTTTTTAATTAGGTTTTTCAAAATGTCTCGCGGGCCGTATCAAATCTTACAGCGGGCCGGTTGTTGCCCACATATGCTTTAAAACTTAAAAAAAAAGATTTTATAATGTTTCTCTATTGATAATGTCAAAGCTACAATTATATTTTTTTATAACAATACAGTTATTATAATTACAAGTCTCAAGGTTTACAACAAGAAATTTCCAAATAAACAATTTACCATCTTACACAACTTGGAAAAACTATATTATTTACCGCATACAAATATGTATACATACATAAGAAAACCAAGCTAATTTATTACATACAACACCATAATTATATTCCGAAAAAATCCGACATTTTCATAATGATGTTGAATAAATTAAAATCTCGGCTGCATAATTCTAGCATTTTAGATTATCTCGTGAGAGGAAATTAGTTGACATTGGTGTAAATTATTTTACAGCAAACAGATTATATAATTGCCAAATTAAGACAAAGAAGCAATTCTTATACATAATCACATTTCATTTCATTATCGTTTAATATCCTTAAATTACTGCAAATAAAATGAACAATGAAAAGATTTAGGTCCCATGAGATGCGTAATAATTTTCAATTAAATCAACATTACGAAGTAATAAACATCTATCGTTTAATTAACGATAAATTACTATATGAGTGGAGTATACATTGCTTTGGAATGAAGATAAACGCCGGTTGAATGTCCTCATTTTAGAATTAATGGTTTAGTAGATTTTTAAGAGAGCTCTTAATTTGGGAAGGAATTTCTGAAGTGCACAAAGCACACTCAAAGAATTACCGAATATGAGAAATATAATACCTCTTAACATATTTTATTATACCTATATAGGGACAACAGTATTTTATAATACTACTCAATATAAAAATATTATACATTTATATAGTAGAAGCAGTATTGTTTCGAGCTTAAAATTATAATGTAGTTTTATACATTATATAATCTATACGATAAAAAATACATTTTATAATAAATATTAGAATGAAGTATATTAGTACTTATCGTATTTATATTCAAGTCTATTATATTAAAAGTATTACATAAATATACTGTATGTAACCAACACCAGATATCTACATATTATTACAATACTTTTTATGATCTATTTGTTTGAGTGCAGTTATTAAATTTAAGCAACTAGCACAACAAAAATAACGATAATATAATAATAAAATGGCAATTGTATCGAAGTCAACTATACTTTAAAGAAGTGTTAATTTGCTCTTGAACTTATTTTTGCATTTAGCAACTTTATTTATTCTAAGAAAAAGGTAGATAATTTTTCTTTTTATATGGGCAAGTACCTAAACTGTTTAGGAGTACGTCCTTATTATGAGTAAAAATGTTTTTCGTGAACTGCAGTCCCATTAAGTATCATGGGCGCTTATAGCATGTATTGGGAATATCCTCAACTTTTCTATGTCATTCATTGCTCACTTTGATGATACATTTAAATTCATTATCTGCAAAGTAAAAATATCAGAAGTGTTACGTATACATTAGAGGAAGCAAAAGTGATGTGTGCTAAATGTCAACCCTATATAACATTTAACAATTTATATTTTTAGAATATTATCCGAGCTTTAAATTCCACATTATTTTTTTTAAGTTGTTTATCTATATCCATGCAACAGTAAAGAATATATAAGGAATACATGAGGAAATAGTTGAATGTCAGCCTGCAAATCTAAATCTATGAACGAACTGGTTTTAATATCGCCCAACGACATGATAAAATGATATCTTCATTTATAAAGTTGTTTACTTAATTGTACCTTTGGCAAAATACGATAAAATCTACATTATACTGCCACATTGCACTAACACTGGTATCATTGTTATCTCTCTTATTATGAGACTTTTGTTAAGATATTTTTACGTTAATGACCTTTTTTTTTAGAAGTTTAATCACCCCTTGAAACTAAAATCACAAGACCGTAAACATCCTCCATAGTAGTGTTCGATATATTAGCCTATACACTACAAAGAATAAAGATTTCACAAGTCCAAAGAAAAGCGGGGAAAGGCACCAGGACAAAAATAGGCAAGCAGTTCTTCAAGGAACAAAGACCCGAATTTAGCAATGTAATGCTACTGACAAGAGTAAAGACAAGATTACAAATTAAATTAAAAATATACACACTGGTGGTCACTGCAAAGTAAATAGAATTGGTAGATAATGCTAGTTTCTGATTCTGGCAAAAGAAAGAAAAACCTCACAGTCTATCGTCCTTTGTGCGCGTTTGATAGACTGGCGAGAACATGATTTCTATCACTGGGCTCAGAATACCGCACGAGGCGAATCAGGATTTTTTCTAGGTTAGTGAGAATCAAAATCGAGATAAACAGACGTGTGATGAAAATAGCTCTAACAATAAGTAGATATGCTAGGCTGGTTTTGGGCCAAAATCCCATAAGGTTTACATAGAAGGGTCCTACCTTTCGTCTTGATCGCGTCTGGTGATTCGCCGACGACAATGCTGGCTCGAAGCGCGCGAAATTTGAATATCCGCATTGGCCCCACGAAGGGGAACTGTTCCTGAAACACTAAAACAGTGCTGGAACGGTGTAAATAGCGCCTGGAACAGCTTAAACAGCTCCTAGACCAACTTAAACAGCTCCCAGAATAGCTTAAAGAGCTCTCGGAACAGCTTAAACAGCACGTAGAACAGCTTAATTTTGTTCAAGCTGCTCCAGGAGCTATTTAAGCTGTTCCAGAGTCTAAGCTGTTCCAGGAGTTATTTAAACTGTTCCAAGAACTATTTAAGGTGTTCCGGGAGCCGTTTAAGCTGTTCTAGTAGCAGTTAATATTGTTCCAGGAGCTGTTTAAGCTGTTCTAGGACCAGTTAAAGTTGTTCCAGGAGCTGTTTAAGCTGTTTCAGATGTTTGAACTGTTCCAGTAGCTGTTTGAGCTGTTCCAGTAGCCGTTGAAGCTACTTGAGGATCTGTTTAGGCTGTTGATAAACTAGGTTAGTGAGAATTAAAATCTGGATAAAAAGACGTGCGGTGAAAATCGGTCTAACAATAAGTAGAACAGCTTAAATAGCTCTTGGAACAGCTTAAACAACACTTAGAACAGCTTAATCTATTCTAGGTTCCAAGAAATGTCTGAACTGTTCCAGCAGCTGTTCGAACTGTTTCAGAAGCTATTTAAGCTGTTCCAGAGGCTAAGCTGTTCCAGGAGTTATTTAAGCTGTTCCAGGAACTGTTTAAGCTGTTCCAGGAACTGTTTAAGCTGTTCCGGAAGTTGTTTAAGCTGTTCTGGAAGCTGTTTAAGCTGTTCTAGGAGCTGTTAAAGTGTTCCAGGAGCTGTTTAAGCTGTTCCAGCACCTGTTTAAGCTGTTCCAGCACCTGTTTAAGCTGTTCCAGTAGCTGTTTAAACTACTTCAGGATCTGTTTAAGCTGTTTGACAAACAAATGTTCCACTTCTCTCACTCTTCAGCAAATCGCCAAACGCGATCAAGACGAACGGTTGGAGTGGAGAGGATAAAATGTGAATTGAAGCCCCTTATGTAAACCTTATAGGATTTTGGTCCAGAACAGGCCTAGCACATCTACTGGCCTATACGTCCATCTCAAACGCAATCTCATTTACCTGATGTAATTTTTCTAGAGAAAGTTATTTTTTATAGAATTTTCACGTAAAACTATCTTCAAAAACTTAAAGTTCATACACTGCAGTGTGGCTGGCTATTGGAAATAGTATATGAATAAATTCTTTGCCGGCATTACAATAGTGTCAGGGCTTAAGAAAAAGCAAAATGGGCTTTTATTAATAAATTGTTCAAATAATAAATTGTCACTTTGTTGTAAGTATTACAAGCGACTTATATTATTTAGACTTAATTCAAATATTTATATTATTATTATATTTAATCATTATTTTCAAATAGCTTATTCTAATAAGAGATTTCTTATTTTACTGGGCTTCTAAATCGATCAGTCGAATTGATCGATAAAATGTAAACCTTTTATTTATATTTCTAATGAGGTGATTCAACCTGCCGTTATATTAGTACTCGCTAAATTTTTCCCTCATTCGCCACGGCAAGTTCGTTAAACCAAAATTTATTTTTGGAAAGCACACTTTCGATCCAAATTGTACATCATCCGAAATTCCTATTCCTGCATTGCTAAGCTGTTGCTATGTTTGTATCGTACGCAATCGTATGGAAACCAATGTGCTCCGTCCTTAGTTCACCTCAATCATGTATGTGACAAACTAACGGGCCTCTAAAAGCGAAGAAGCGCAACTACTGTCGATCATACGTTCGAATTAGAGCAAAAACCGAACCCAAACAAAGCTGACCGAAACAAAACAAAAAAAAAAAGCAAGGAACTACATCGAAACGGACCACAATGGAACAACGCACATCAGGTATGGCCGCGCATGACACCTGAACAGGTAGTTTGATCAATGTGACGCGTAACGCGCGGATAGGAGTCATGAGTCGCGCGGCGAAAACCAGGTGCACAAACGTAACAGGAAGTGCGGTGTCCGCTGGTTCTTCCAGGACCGGGAGGCATGCCATGGGGACGGTTGGGAAGGCGAGGGGGCGACTTGTCGAGGATATGGTGGTGGTGGTGCGGTCTGGTGGTGTGGTGGTGGTTGTGTACCGTCATGTGCGTGTGTGACGTAGGTGGGAAAGTTGATGTTGGACAACAACAACACAACAAGAAGAACACGTTGATAATGCAAGTAAAAGTGAAGTTAACGTGGGGCAATTGGCAACACTAACTCATGGAGCTGGTAAGCATAGTGGGAACACAAACAATTGTTCCATTTAAATACATTAAGTATATAAGAATTTCAATGGTTATTGTATCTTCTTTTCCTTGGCTTTTAGATCTGGAACTTCAACACTATACAATATTGCTTATATAAGCACACCGAAGCTAAACCAATCTATCAGATGCTATTTCAAATCATTTTGAAAATATATTATTATATGTGATAATGCACGGGACTTAAAAGATTTTAGCGTCTCCTATAACATATTCCCCTTAAAAAGTGTTGGATGTCCAAGTGCTTTATGGATAGATAGATATATTAAGTAGATCTTCTGCTTTGAGTTCTTATGCTTCCGAGTTTAACACTCTTAAGTTGCACATTGCTACGCAATTTGAGATAATATGGATTGATTAGATTAGGGTTGGGGTGGCCATAAAGACCTCTTCCACTGCGATATTTTCAGGTCTATTGTGATCCTCTTTGTCTTAGAAGACGATCTCTAATTTTGCCCTCTTAATTAGGCCTATTATGTTAGAGAGCGGCTTCTTTGTGTAGATGCTGGTTGTGAGGTTCTCCACGTCCATTACAAGAAATCTTGTCATCGTCAGACCGTCACATTAGCACATAGCACATGAACTGGTGTTTCTGCCTCCTATTGGCAAAATCTGCAAGTAGCATCATCTACCAGGGCTATGTTGCACATATACCTAACACTGTAGACTGTAGACTACTACAGTGACCAGTCAGCAGACCTACTATCATTTTGACAGTCTTCCTATCTTTATTCAGTAGATCTTTATTAAATTCAGACCTCTGTTCCTTTAGAAACTTTTTTGCCTGTCTCTTTCTTGGTGATTTTTACCTCTACTCTCTGTACTGATCTTGTACCCATTCATCGATGGATTTTTGGAAGTGTCAAAAGAAGGGCCAGTTCCAACAAATGACCTTGACGAATCTCGCCTGGGCAGCTCGTCGGCTGCCTCCTTTTCCCTCACGTCCGAGTGACTAGGAAGCCAGGCCAATGTTAATTCCCTTCAGGTGCCCACTTCATTTAGGGCGCTTACACAGTCCCCAATCAGGTTAGAGTCCACACTTACTGAAGTAATCGCCATAAGTGCGGACTGACTGTCAGAGAAGATGCTTTTACCTGGCTCAATTCATCTTTCTATTTCTATTTCTCTATCTTCGTCCTTTTAGTTAGACCTAAAATCTTTGAAAGTGGCTCCTTTATGTAAATATTTACATGGGCACTAGAAACCATCCGGCCATCATTGTGGCACAGAACATAAACTAAGGTTTGTTCTTTCTTTTAACAGAATCTACAAATAGCATCCTTTGATAGATATCTGTTGTACATATGCCTATTTAGTTTACAGTGATGAGTTAGCAGACCTGCCATCATTTCAGGCTTTTGTTCCTCTAAGAACTGTTCTGGTGATTTTTGTCGTAATTCTCAGATCTTATTATATGTATCCACTGATTGATGGACTTTTTAAGTTGTGATTTGATAATGCCAATGAAAGGACCGGATCCAAAGAACGACTTTGGTAAACCTCGTCTGCCCTAATGATTCGCACCTCGTTTCCCTTCATGCCCATGTTAAGTTCCTTTGAGTGCCCACTTCATTTAGGGATTCACACAGTTCCAAATCGTTTTAGAATCAACACTGGCGGAACTAATCGCTTTAAGTGTTGTTTGGCTATCAAAGAAAATAGTGACGCTTTTATCTAACCCGGCTCATCTTATTGTTTCTTTTACACAGTGATGAATTGCAGCAACTTTTAGCCTGGAACAGTGTCGTGCCCTTGCTGAAGCTAACCGGAAAGGTCTTCCGGGTGATGGCTGCCCATAACTTTTTTATTTATAAATATTTTTAATAAAATTCGAAATGTAGTATTTACATTAACTAACTTAACCTATTTTATGATTTTTTATCACTTTTACCGGAAACATGGTTATATTTAAAATGGAACCTAGAAAATAATACCTAGAAAAAAACTTTGAAACATGCAACGATCACAATTAACAATTAGGTTAGTAGCTATTGTTTATTCTATCAAAAGCCAACTGTCATACGATTACCTACAATTTTAATGCATACCAATCTCTTCAGCTTTTTTAGATATATCCAGGATTTTTAATTCACAAAGAGAGATATAGTTATATTTCCGAACTATAGTATCACTTGGCACTCCCGTAATGAGTGTTTCTTAAAGTTCATCTACTAATTGTTAATAATTAGCACCGTGCAATTTATTTATCGATGCTTGACTGTTCATAAATCTATATGCTGTACATCTAGGGTTCTTTGTACAGAAATATGTATCGGTGATAAGTTTAGAATATGGATAAATATTTCATACTATTCTCCGCAGAATTTACATTCTACTTCCTTTGGCTATTCCGAGTCTACTCAGATGTTCTTTCAGCTTAGAGCAGTTTGGCAGGATGCCTCTTAGTATACGAATATTAATTTTATTCAGATTTATGCATTCTAACATTTTTTCCCCAGAAGAGTTTTAGCTTGACTCAGTCCTTATAGATTTGCCATTATTTCGATTTTTTCTGCTCTGCTTCGCTTTTTGCTTTCTCCAATATTATACGAAAAGTTTCTAAAAATGTTGTCCCTCTTTTTAGCGAAATTATCTGCTATTTCATTTTGTTCCACTTCCATGTACCAAAACCCATAAAAAGATAACTTTACCCCTTGTACCTAACGCATTCAATTTTCATCCATATACAACTATTTCCAATCAAAAGAAATACTCTCTTATTTCTACACTAAGAATTTGTTTGAATCAATCAATGCATCATCACACCAAACAAGTCGCCTTTTGTTGAACACAGCTGCCTCAATGTCAGAGAGGTATATATGAAAACTCCTAGTCGTTTGTTATGAGTATCTTGTGCTGCCATCTATATTTTCGTTGTAGTAATTTTTTTGACAGATATAGACAACACACAGTTAAAAGAAACAAAGAAATGTCATATATATTTAACATGATAACAAATTACAAAGCAATTTTAAATTTGTATCACAGGAATAAAAGCATTTTGTGTTTATGAAATAACATAGATGCATAACAACCTTTTTTATAAACAACAAAGTACAGAAATTTTGGATTAAAGAAGAGAAATTGGTTGTAAAGAATAGATTACAGTATTCAAGAACAGGAATTGGATGTAACATCATAGAAGAGCAGGAATAAGGATAGGAAGAAACATATATTATTTAAATTCATCAGGTCGGTAATTGTTAATTACACATGCATATATAAACGGTTTTAAATTATGGGTGGGAACATTTTTAAAACTAATCTAATAATAACATTTTTATAAAAATATAAATCATATGCCTAAAAAATTGCAACACTTTAAACAAGCTGGGTCACAGAGCTGAAATTTGGCAAGTTTCAAATAGTAAATCATAACTATGTATTAGTTTTAGAATTAGAAAAAAAATACCAACAATCAGCAAAAAATTATCAATAAAATATTACCAACCCCACGATTATTTATGCATTATCTAACTTTGCGAGGCATGCTCTGAATGAGATGATCATGTGTCAGGTCATGATGACATCCCAGGCTTGCTGTAGATGACGACCAAGTTCCTGCAAGGTGTATGCTGCTTCTGATAAACGCCTTATGTAGCGACCCATCATATTTCACACATGCTCGATCAGGTTTAAATCCGGAGAGCGAGCAGGCCAGGGGAGAATTTGTACTTCCTCTTCGTGTATGAAGTTCTGAAGATAATTAGCGGCGCCTTTTTACATGCAAGTCAATTTTTTTGCTAAGATTTCAGCTTTGTGACTGCCCTGGTTTAAGGTGTTACAATTTTTTTTTTGGCACGTATTCCAATAAACGTATATCCTGCCTACAACTTTTACATCACAATTTCTTATAGGTAGCTTTTTATGACGTTCTTCTTGCTAACGAAGTGTCGCCGAAATAAGAAAATTCTTCTAAATTACGCGCGAAGTCCATTGCAAAAGTATATAGTCAAACATTTATACTCTATATGCACAGGTCATCATTTCCATTTGCACGTAATTTTATCGACATGCAATTTTTTGTAAGAAAGTTGTTCACAACCCGCTGTGCTGCCAAAATGTGTTTGCTGTTTCAATTAAATACTTCATAGCGTAGTGCAAAAGATCACTGCCGTAATTGTTCACAAACATTTTTTTTTATTAATTTTGTTTAACAACCACAAGCAAACATTTACTCGAAACAAATTAGCACTTAAAAGAGCTACATAAAGATAAATGCTAATGTCATTAGGATCTGTTTTAGAAGAGGTTATTTATGCATTTTTAATGATTTGCTTACAGAATTACAAGGTCAAAAAGATGTTGTTTTTATTCCTTAAACATTTCAGGAACAATTTATTTCATAAAGAGATCTATTTAAATATAAAATGGTTAACGAAAGACACATAAAACTGATACGCAATTATGTATTGTCACAAAGTTACTAATGAATATTCAATTCAGAAAGATAGTAATGATTGCAGTGTTTGATGTTTTACCATCCTTGAATCACGTACCACATACATTACAGGTGATGACACATCCAGTGGCAACTCAGGCGTGGAATTAGGTCGAATGAAACCTCTTCCCAAAACTGCTATGATATACATTGACGCAAATGTTTTCATGAAAATTGATGAAAATTTTGACAATCTTATTACCACATACATGCTTATTATTTTCTCGGAAAACTTCTTTGCTGAAGTGTTTTTATCTTCGCATCATTTGCCAGTTGAACAAGATAAGGAAAGTACAGTCATCACGTTTTTGGAATGACGATAAAATAAATATAAAACGTCAAAGTAGAATGGGCGTAACCTTCACAAGTTAGAATATAGATAATGCAACTATTACAATATTTCAATTTTGCATATAAATAGCAATATTAGTCACAATTTAGTGAATGCTTACAGATATCTATAACATATATACACAATACTTGTATTAATTAAAAAAAATATAAACACATAAAAAATAGTGTACATGCGAGGCAGTTAATTAAAAATAACATCAAATTGTTAATGAAGTTCTATTCGCAATCAATAATGGAATGAGTAACAGAACAGAAATGCATGTTTAATAGTTATGAACACAATAATCGCTTCTGCGAAGTTGCCGATATTGTTATTACATAGTTTCATGATTAACTCAATTTGGAGCCAGCCAAACGTGTACAAGCAAAAATAAACTGATTCAATTGAAAATCACGTGCGGAATTTGCATTTCCGGGTATAATTTTCAGAAGAGTTCATGCACCCTCGAATGCTACCAGCACGTGCAAGGCACGAGAATTAATCTGAAGATTGGGGAATTGATGTACAACTTGTAGGGACTGTTGGGTTTCGTTGGGGATGTGGAAAATGAATGAATCCAAAACTTAAGTTGGTGCTATAAATATATAGTTTTCTTTTCTTGTCATAATGCTTCAAGGGAAACCATAGATAATAAAATAAATACCAAAACTCTGTGCCAGGGAGTTAAACAAGAATTCGTAATGATTATATCTTGTGTAGTTTCGCTGATTCAACTAATTCAAAATTAAATACTTTTTTTTTGTACAAGTATTAATTATTTCATAGTTTTGGTTCGCCACTGGTCAGTATATTCAATCCAATAAATGTCACAATTTACGACATCGTCTAACCATTAGTAAAATTAATTAATTTAACTGGTTAACAAAACATTCTCTGCCAGTGCTCCAAAAATATATAGGGAAAAAGTTGAACTGTCACACAGTGTTGCCCCATTAGAAAAAAACGAAAAGGCTCCGTTTTTCTTATTTTTCGAGTATGACTACAACTCACTTTAATCTGATGCAGATGGAGAATTAAGGTAGGTATACTTTTACTTTAAACTAGTAATGTTCAAATCGGATAACCACATATAAAAAATACTTAATGTGTACAAATGGAATGCAGATAGATGTTACAGGATTCAGTCGCCTTTTTGAACTCCTACAGTTATCGTCGTTTTAGGTTGCCTAGTAGCCAAGTAATAATAATTTGTTTATCACAATGGCTAATCAAAATGGTTTGTACTTTCCTATATTCAACAAAGTATAGTGAACCCAAAATGAGAAGTATATATGTCGTCATATCCGTTTTGAGCGCTGGAATCGTCGGAAGAGTCTATAATACTAGCTTTAGGGGTGTTCCTGTCACTTTGACAGAAGTATTTAATGTAATTTCTATCGTAAAAAAAATCAACCCCGACACTTTAGTTCCTCTATTCTACGTCGACATTAGTATGATGACATATGTACTTCTCATTTTGGGTTCACTCTACCATGCTTTCAAATACTTGGCCATGCTTTTTTAATCGTTAGTGACAGTGCATGCACGCACTAATCATTTTGACAGTTTGTATGTCATCAAAGTGTGTGCAAAAAATATTTAAAAAATATTTATTATAAGTTAAAAAGATAATAGTACTAAAGGTGATGCTGAAAATGTTGTCCATTATTTTGAAGATACAGTCGTTTTTTTCCTCAAACCATTTAGAAGGAGTTGTGGCATTATGTCATTACAGGAATCTGTAATAGCATTGCGAAGCTCTACGATTGTGTGATGTCTGATTTTAAAAATGGTATTCTTTAAATATGGGAAAATAAATTACAAGAAAGGTATTGTTTGTCGAGATTTGTGTGCAAATGCATTATCTTGCTGCAAAAATCCTTCTGTAGTTCACCATCATGAAGTTCAATTGATAAACGGCTGTAATAATTCGTTTCGATATCTTTCAGCAGTTACTGTTTGGTTAAAATTTAGGTCCACTAGTTCGTCTCCTTGAAACTGCTAGCCAGCCGCCTACGGTTGTAATAATAATAATTTTCGACCAATTCTAAAGTAACTTTCGATAAAATAAATGTTTTGTGTTGTAATTCTAACATGCAATAATATAATACAATCAGATGCAACCGTTTCTAATTTTGATTTGCAACTGACAGCTGTCACAATTAAAAAGTAACCCAGTGTCGCCAATCTTGCTTAAAAAACAGACTACTGTAATCAGCAAAGTATTTGAAAGCGTGGTATTTGAAATACAAGAATCTGTCTGAAAGGGAGTTCTAGCAAAACTCAAGACTCCTAGTTATGATAACTTCAAATTGATTGCATTATATGCCTCCTTCGAGTTGTAATTTAAACAAACATAAAAAATAGCTTCTAATTTTTGCCAGTATGGTCACAGTATAAACCTTATCCAGTAGTTTCACTAAGTGTCGGCGCCTTTGATATTTTGTCTATCAATTTAAGGAAATTCGTGATGGCGTTTGGCGGCTATATTTGCAACTAATAATTGCAAAGTGGGTACGAAAATAACCTATATACTCAAACAGACTGACAATTGATAGAAAATAGCACAACATCAATGTCACTCCTATAACAAAATGACAGAATGGAACGGTTTTGTAGGTTAGATTTTTGCTTGTAAACAAACTCAAATAGTTTTAGTTACAATTTCACCCACCTATGCGACACCGCGAATTTCCTTGGGTGCCATGTTTGAAACCCATGTTAACGGCGATGTGAAACTACTGATGGTCGTAATTACATTTTTTTCCTTTTCTAGTTGTCAGAAATAAAAAAGTTTTTGAATATGGAGCTTCCGTTCCATAAATACTCCAAAAACAAAAACAAAAGGAAACCAAAGGATTGATGAACTTCTTAATATTCATGAAACTGAAGAATTCAAATTTGCAGTAACCGAATTTTAGCAGTACTTGAAGATCGGTCAAAATGTTTATCCAGCGAACAAGCCATCTCTTTTATGACTTAGATCTCTCCGAGAGAAAGCATAAGCTTCTCAGAACAATTATTGTCAACATATAATGAGCGTTTGCTTCGTATTTACAAAATTAATTAAACTAAGAAGTTATATTCACCTTCAAACATAATAACGTCAGAAGTGTGGGCTGTTGTCAATTTCCAAGAACTTCTCAACAAAGTTGCTAACAGTACTCCTATCAGTTAACCCTGAGTTTTAAAACTGTGGGTATAAATTAAACCCGATTGAATTCTCGTATGGAGCAATTTCGCTGGCTAACAAATTCATTAGCGTTACTAGATACAAAGAGCAATTGTGCCAAATTTGAAGGTGTTTTCTAAAAGTTGGTGTCTAAAGGAACTCTAGTGATGTGTTGCTACGAAGCAAACTGTTATTTTGTAGCAGCTATTCAAAATCAAAAGAAGCAGCTATTTTTTGTAGCAATGTTCCGATATAGTAGACAAGTGCAAATGTTGTGAAACATACATGTAGATTCGTAGCAGTATATAGCAGTAAAGTTCAAGTAAAAAGCATTATGTTATGCGACGAGTTTTTGTAGTTAATATTATTAAAATTGTACATGTATCTCGACTCAACTGAATCAAGTGGAGTCGTCACAATAAAAATACATATAGATATTGAGTGAAAAGCGGTAACAATAAGACACTACGAGCTGTGTGTAAAGTTGTGGAAACAGTTTATCTGTTTAACGTATATCACTATTCAAGAAAACTGCTACAAAAAGCAGCAGAAACAGGTTGTAGCTGCTAAAGTAAGGAGCAATTTTATACATCACTACGGAATTCTATGCATATCTGTAGCGCCTATACGGTTCTGTCCAAGTCTGTTATAATCATATATTTTAGATACTTATGGACATGCAGATAACTTTACAGACGCTACAAGTAGGCATGGAATCCCCCCTTAAGCTTAAAGAACCTATCTTGTACGCATATTTTTTTTTGTTAAAAATGCATTTTTAAAGATACATTATACAGGGTATTTCAAACAACTCATCCATTATTTCTTTCCCTTTATTGTTCTTAAATTATACGTAGAATTTACCAAGGCTAGAAAAACAGTTATATTCCATTAAAATAAGGTTATTGCTATCGATTTCCTGTGCAACGAAACATCCGCAGAAGTTAAAAATATTTTTATATGATTATCAGATAAAACTTTTGTTTTTAACATTTTTATCCATTAATTTAACTGCAGGAGATCGCGAAAAAAAAAGGTAATATAAAGAAGTATGAAATATCTTCTGAATTTTTCGAACTGAATTCTAATGAAAATCTCCAAATGGGTTTTATTCTAAATCATTCCTGACGAAGCTCTTGCTTACAGAATTGATATTCTTCGAACGCGGCTATCAATCTAGACGATCCTACAGGCTGGAGGACTTCTTTTGGACAGGTTCCGGAGACGGTCCCTCAGAAGAGGAAAGAACCTCCACAGTTTACAGACACAAAACCATCTTATCCACCGTTTACTTGGGAACTCCGTCCACGGAAACAGCGAATAGGGTCAGTAGTTCTAAACGCATCCAAGTGTTATGTACCGATATCGAACCAACAAACAAAAACCGGCAAATATTGACTCGCCCCTCTGTCTTGCTTTTGTATGTAGGCTAGAAAGCACCCCCAGCTAAATGCATGCATACCTAAAGTGATCAGGCAATTTATCGTGTTAAACGAATGCTTTCGCGCTCCAGTAAATGGACGATCGATAAGCTTTGTTACTAATGACTTCGATATGTAACAATCGCTTTGAGTAAAATATGTTTCCAATATGGAGTTCAAGGAACTGCAACTATACAGAACTGTGTCAAATATTCTTCGTAATATACAAAAGATCAGACATCAGACTCTTACATAATTTAACTTGGTACTAAGAATCGAAGATCTATAGAAAAGTTTCTCCAATATTGTTTGTTTATATTTTGCTTCAACTTCTAATTCTATTTTTCCAAGTCACCAGTATCGAATCTCATCAAAAAATAAACATACAACAAGATAAAAGCGTCAGGAAAAGGATACAGAGGCTTGAATTCACAAAAATCTAATAATGAATAAAGATATATAGACTATTAAAATCACTAGAATGGTGGCTGGTCACTGTAGACAAAATAGACAAATGCTATAGATGATGCTACTACTAATGATGCTATTGCAGATTCTGCCAATACATGTTCTGTGCCAGTCCAATCGCCTGGCACGGACAAGATTTCTACTATTCTACTTGGAAAAATCCAATAGTAAATAAGCCTCAAGGTTCTATTCTCTCTAAAAAGGTAAAATTATGGGACGTATTCTGATATAAAGTAAATAGGAATAGACCTTTGAGAAATGATCACAATTCTAACCTTATTCTTTTTACGTAAGGGTTGCCCATAGGGAGGCGTTTTGTCTCCTCTACTGTGGGATTTTGTCATCGACAAACTGCTTGAAATCCAAAGTAGTGCAGGTTGTTATGCCCGGGTATACAGATCAAATCAAAATACCTACAATGGGTAAAAATGCATGCATTATTATAGAACTCATGCAGGGAGCTCTGAAAACAACGAAAGCCTTTAGGAAAACCTGAAAGTTAATCCTGTGAAAACAACACTAGTTCCCTTTATGAAAAAGAAACAGTTCGATGATCTACAACCACCAACTCTTCATAGTGAAATGGTACAATTCAGTCAGGATGCTAAATTGCTAGGAATGGTTCTTGTCTGGAAGTTTAGAATCAACATCTTGACTACGCAGAAGCAGGCTATTACTAAACTCGCAACTCGCACTCGTTGACTTGCCTCTATATCACTAGAGCTGCAAAAAAAAATCACCAACGGTCAACAAGAATCATCTGACCGATTCTATCGAATAGCCAACTGGTCCTGAGAACATTAGCATCCCATCCGATTACTTCAAAACTAACTAGAGATTGCTTAGAAAACCTAAGAATCCTGGCCAAACACAACCAAGTGTTGTAGAGCTCTGAAATAATATTAACTGGACCTGAACTGGGTCTAGGAATAACTAGAACTGCGATGGTGCAGTGGCTGAGTGTATCGCAGAAAAACATCAGATTGACTGGAAGAACGATGAACGATGAAGATGCTCAGCAAACGGATGATGAGACAACCAACTGGGGATATGCTGGCTTACAACCAAGTGCAGTTTCAACCAGTAACGAGTCTGTTAACAGTAAACGACGGAGGAAATACCTACATGGAACAGGCATTTTTAACGATAAACTTTTAATTAAATATTTAAACTATGTAATACGAAAGACAAAACAGCTCACCAAGTTGTTGTTGAATACGCAATGAACATGAAGACTAATCTGTCGAAAAAAGATTTAGTAAAAGAGACTAACCTATTTAGGTAAACAAATGCATTCAGTACGAAATGATACAATAAGCCTCAGTTAGGCTGAGGGGATGAGAAGATTCGGAGTCAGTTAGTAAATCAATCTCTTTTTTTAAATCAAAAATATTTATTCAGACCTGTATTATCATAATTATTTATTCAACTGAACAATTCTGCATCAATTCTCATAGCTTTAAAAATCTTCAGACAATAAAACCACCCACGAATTGCGTCATAAACTGCAACCCAACCATTCCAGCGGAAGGAGAGATCAGTCCCACGTCAGTCTACAGCCGCGACTACGACAACTCCACAGACGAAGACGGCCTGGATGCCGACAGACAGTACTGGCTCCTGACAGTCTTGAAAAGTGACGGTAAAGACCCAATTTTGATCGACCTCAAAAATAGCCTGGCCAAATTATACCGCAGAGCATTCCAACGGTAAATCTATTAAAACATCATTGTTCTGACTTCATAATTTGTGCATACCACTTAGGCAACAAGAACGACATCTAGGTATTGAAAAACGCAACAAGAGACAAGCCCAAACCCGAGATAAACCCGTTAAGGTGTACATACATAATATAGCCGAATCACCTATCAATGGAGATAAAAAGATTGAGGTTTTATATCACGTGGCTGTATCTGGACAGCCTGTTCCAGCAAGCACAGCTGCTGAGGACATGAGACTCATTTCGGATGAAGAAGTCATTGAGGAGCTGGGATATCCGTTTTTAATCAAAGCAGAACGTAAAGTATCTCGAGATAGTCATTTTTCCACATCGTTAAAATTGAAAATTTCTTCCAGCATATCTTAAAGAGTCAGAACCTCAGGGCCTATCCAGTTCGAAGAACACGTGGTTGTTCATTGGATCTTCCTTGGCAATCCTCTTCGTCTTATTACTAGCTGTAGCTTTCCTCTCTTTGTGCATCACGAAGAAGAAGAAGAGATCCAGCAATATGGGCGTGGAAAATAGAAGACACATCTTCGAACATCGCAGCTCCACCCAAGATAAGGATGCTTTCATCCATCCAGATAAGAGTGGTGATGGAAAGCGTTACAGAGGGTTTGCGAATGAAGATTCGCCCACTTACATCAACTTCAGAGCGCAAACTTCGAATGAAACTCTGCGCAGCGTTGACATTAGTCGACTATCTCAAAGTTCGATTGCTTCTAGCACAGCTAGGTATGTATAAAGTAGATTTATGTTTTCACCTTTTTTTTTATTCTGCTCCTTTTCCAGTACAAGTAGTTTAGATATCTCACCATTGATGAGAGCGAAAAAACAACGAAGTCTACCAAAGAAGAACCTAAGGCCTAAAGGTGCCACGAACAAAACAGTGCCTTTGAATCTAAAGCTTCAACCACATTTAGCAATTCCGATACAGCAGCGATGGTAACTAGAAGAAATTCCCAGACGTTACTGATGGTAATGGAGATGTAGCATCGTCAGTCCAATCCTACTTGTCATGCTTCAGTAAAATCATTTCCAAGGAAATGATAAATAATCTTACTTATCGCATAAATTGATTATATTGCAGAGGTAAATACCGAGCACGATAAGGCTTGAACCATTAGTGACTCCATTAGA